>JAVQJF010057530.1:0-13371 GCA_036023855.1 Gadopsis marmoratus
GTTACCGTGTGTCGTTTATCAGTTGCCGTTGTGGATCTTTTGCTACAGCTACAGTCGTATCTCGGGCAGCTTAGTGCAGATGTTGAATGCTGTGAGGTCTTAAGGGGCGGCGATCATGCTGTCGTGGTGCATTCAGGTGTAGGTGTGAGTAGAAACCACGCAACAACAGTTTCTAACGTAAAGAGTCTCTATTTCAGAGATGTGGTTTACACACAAAAAGCTTGTCACATCCCATCTCTCCCTTCCCACATAAACAGCCTCCTCTTTATCTTAAACCCTCCCGGATCCTCAACTTCATCTCCCTCATCAGTTCATTGCATCCAGCTGGGGGACTGTCAGATCCCCGTGTTGGCCCGGGTGCTCATGGGACGTGTAGTCCCTGCCTTCCACAGCCATGATGGTTTGTAGGCCCTGATGAAACCACCAGACTCCGGTCCCAAAGCTCTGTCCTGGTCAGACATGACGGTGAAACACTTCCTGGGCTCCAAAACTGCGGTGTCAAGTTAACTAGAGCGAGGACAAAGTACATCCTGTGTAGTCCTTTCAAAATAAACTTACGTTTCTCCCTCAACGGTGTTCCTCGTGTTGGCAGTTGAGGATTTTATTTTGTTGATAAACCGGAAATGGTCATTTCTGAATCCACAGTCAGCAGAGGTTTGATCCGCACCACAGAGCATCAGAGCCCCTCGTCACGTTTCAAACCGTCGTTGTTTTCCGCGTCAACATTTTCCGCTGGAAGCCTCATAATCACAAATGTCACCTTTTGCACTCTGAAGAATATAGTACAGTGAATACTATCTGTGGTCAAATGTAAAAACGCTGAAATATTGTGCAACATGAAGCAGGTCAGCAGCTTCACTACAGATGGGTTTGGTGGAATCCTGTTGTTCACCTGCTGCCACAAATGTATAAAGTTTATTTTATTTAATCATAAAGTTGAATTTGATATTTTTCAGTTCCAAACTCCTGAGACTAAATGTTTTGTGCCTTTGTAGATCCACTGTGATCAGCTGTACTGTGACTTGTAATAACTCTGGTGACACCCTTTTTATTTAGTGCCATCATCAGATCAAAATATTAATTTGACATTCCCATCCTCAGCTGTACTTTGTGTTTAGTAGCAAATGTTAGCCTGCTAACACGCTAAACACTGCAGCCTACCTGCTACACGTCAGCGTGCTACTGTTGCCATTATGAGCTGCAGACTGTCTAAATCAGAGCAACTACGTTACAACAGACGTTGGCCATCAGTTTCCCTTCTGATTGTTTCCTCCTCTCTCACCCAAAGAAAATCCCAGTGCTCACAAGTTTTGATTTTTCATTCTAGGTTTTCGACTCTAGTGATATTGAGAAAAGCATGTTTTGGGGAAGCTAAACCCAACTGCACCTCTAGAGCTTCACTGGTTCTGTGTGTGACTCGTGTGCCGTCCTCTCTATCCACAAACTGCAGGTTACCGCTGTCCTTCCCCCTGGAGGGCTGAGGTGAAAACTTGAGTGATGTCCTCGCACAAGAGTGGCCCTCTCACTTTTACACTAGCCTCCCCACTGTGCTCCCAGCGGGAATCCCTGTCATGCACCGAGCGCGAGGCTCCAATAAACGCTGCTGCTGCCGGTGAAGGCACCTCGTGGAGGGCGAGGCTGAAGTGCTCTCAGAGTGTTATCGCTCAGAACAGCTTCACGTGGCGGTCATCGTGAAGCTGTACACGTGACCGGCCGTGTGTGCTGCACTGCCAAAGCACTCTCACCCTGCAAGATACTCAGCTTCTTCTAGAAGCTGAAGAAGTGCATGTACCTACCGAGTATCACAAGAAAGCCGCTGCACGACGCAGGAAAACGAAATGCACTGCGAGATAATTCCTTTGAATCATATTTTCATAAATATTCATTGGCAAATTAATATACCCAGACATCAAAGCGTCATTGACCAAGGTCAGTGTAACAGAGAGGTGTGTGTATGAGGGAGGAGTGAGAGAATTACAGCTGGAACGTTTCAAAAGCAGTTAAACAGTTCTTAAATGAAGTTCTACCCCAGTTCTGTCAGCCAAACCTCAGCTTGAACGCCGCCTTCCAGAAACGCTACATCCAATAACATAAAGCATCAACAACAAGTGTCAAGTGGCTGTTGCAAGGAATTCAAATCCAAACCCGAGCTTACTGTAGTTGGCTTCATTATCTATAAATAACACAATCTAAAATTCCCTATCTGTGCACATCACATTGGTACTACAGCACTTACTTTAGGAAACTGCTTGACTGGTATTAAAACTTTCTGCCCCAGTTTCATGTTCTTGTTGATGACGACGTCGATGAACTTCTCCTCTTCCTTCCCCTCATCTTTCTGAATCTTTTCAATCTCTGAAAAGGGGGAAGAAAAAACAGCCATCAGTCAGCGTAGACAAGCAGCAAATACATGTGACTGACTTCATGAATATCTTCATTATCGATTAAAGGAACAGCGCAACATTTTGGGAAATGCACTTCTTGCACGCCTGCAATTTCCCCACTGAGGGACTAATAAAGGTTTATCTTATCTTCAGTGTTGCCAGATACAGTTGGTGCACAATGGTATCAAACATGGCAACCACAGTCGCAGCACCTACAGCTGGAAATATCTCCAACATGGATCTTTATCTTAACCTGAAAAATGTCCTTTTACACGTTTGTTCTTACAAACAAGATATATGATGTTATTTACTGTTAATGGGCATATTAATTTCACTGTGGACAGAGCTAGGCTAGTTGGCTAGTTAGCCACCATAACCCCCTAACCCCAACTCAAGCTTCAAACTAGACATGAAACAATTAGTAGACTGATTTTTTGACTGTTTTTGTGTTTTTTTCATTGCAAGTCTACATGTTTTTTTACATTTTAAGTTATTTTTACATATCTATATATATATACATAAAACGGCCAAATCAGAATCAGTCTGTTAATGTACATGTTTTCATGTCACACATAAAGCCAGGGAGGCCCCTTTGCATTGAACTGAACTGAGCTGTTGGAAGACGCAACAATATCAAAGACAAAATCACTGTGGTCAAAAAAACCTAACATTTAAAAAAGAAACATAATTTCAAGAACTGATCGAATAATAGATTAACTGAGAAAATAATCAGCACATTAATCATTAATGACAATAAGTATTCGTTGCCAGCGTTTACTTAATGCACAGATGGTATCAATCCTCTCATCTCATTTTCAGATGAAAGCTAATAAATGGATTTCCCAAAATGTTAAACTGTTCCTTTAATTTGATTTAATCAGCTAGTCTATAAAACCGTTCAATACTCCCCAGGTGTTTCCAAGCAACAGCCCAAAAACCAAATATATAACATTTACAAAGATATAAAACAAAGAATCACATCTGATGAGAAGGAATCAGTGAAGGTTTCTATGTTTGACTGATTGATAAATGAGCAATTGTCTCAACCCTTTGAAGCCTTCTAACATAACCTACCGATACTGTCTTTATTGACAACGAACGCTGGATCCCTTCAGTCACCTCACCTACTGGCTGAGTCCGGATCACCATAATACTTTGTAATTTGGGCAGAAATACCAATTTACTTGTACAGAAATAAAAATGATGGGGAGGACACTGGAGCTTGCACCTCCAGGCTACCAAACATATTGGCTGTCACGCTTCCTCTTATGGGAGAGGTAGACTTTGATGTATTTGGAGATGTAACCTTGAACGTTTAATCAGATGGATAGCATCTGTGTTTCAGTGCCAGGAAAATGGTTTTGCAGAGAGGGCAGCTGAGAGGTGCGGGGAGGCTACGACAAAAACTCCAGCCTAAGAGCCGAGCCGAGGCGAGGCGAGGCGAGGCGAGGCGAGGCGGGGGGGATGGGGGGTGCAAACTCCACCACAGATTCATTTCTCGTGTTCAGAATGATTTTTTATTTTAAATGAAAACAAAAAATAGTTTCACAGATTTGAGTGTCAGATGTTGTTGGTGATTAGCTTCAGGCGAAATAAGCTGAAGACGTGATAAACAGAGCCATTTTTCAATTACACTGGGTCGGAAAATTAGCCGAGCATATCAGCACCGAAAACTAGAAACTAAACGGGCAATTGTGATTTCTCAACAAAGCTCTGCAGCACTACAGTCGCAGAATGTAATTAAAACCTTTGATAGGAGTTTTAACGAGGATAAAAGAAGTATCAGTGAGATGGAGATATCTTTAAGCTTCCGTTTATCCCAAGGGGGGTAGAGAGTGCACACGTTCTGAGCAAAGACAACATTAATATTAATGCATCGCCTAGCAACATGCCAAGACAGAGTTTCCTCCTTCCACCAGGCGTTGCCCTCAAAACATTCAGGCTCTGATGTGCTGGGAGATTCTGACTGAGATTGTGTTTTAACTGCAAATCGTCTAATTTATGTATTTTCTTTTTTTTTTTTACACCACATTTTTTCCCACTTGCCCACAAAGAAAATTTTGCATTTCAAGTACAACTAAACCCCAACAGTGCACGGCAATCAATCAGCAGGAAACAGCCAAACTGCAGCTTCAAATGAGCTCCGAACATGGCAACACACAATCAGCACGCGTGAATTAACTAACCACGGCTCCTCCAAAAGATCTTGTTTGTGCTGCAGTTTCTGGGGGAGACACCTCCACCTCCGAGTCGTTACCGAGCGTTCAAAAGAAAGAGATTCAAACATGCATCACTGACACAATGTGCCTGTTGTTCCCCCCCCCAGCTCAATGAGACACCTCTCTTCTGGCTGCAAACGGATGGTGAATAGTGTGATATTCTAATTTGGCTGTTTGAGAGGCACAACACAAACCTTTAGTGAATCAGAGCCTTCGAATCCTGGAACTCATTGAAAAGTACCACTAGAAGCCTCCTTCGCCATTGTTATGGCTGCTGTCCTTTGTGTGACTTAGTCTTCATTCAACAACAATGCTGACTTGTGCTATGCAAAGAATGAAAGGAACTCGTGGGTTGATGAAGCTTTTATGTTTGACGCTTGGCCTATATACAGCTGTATACATCCTGGTTCCCTGCTCACACATGTTGGCTTTTCTTACTCCTGAAGAGCAGCTGCATCCCTTTTTGTTCCTTTGCTTCCAGTTGAGTCTTGGAGGAGTTGCAAACTTGCAACATAATCTATTCAACATGGTTTTGGTTTCTGAGGCTCCAAAATGCTAATACAGATAAGATTATAGGGTAATTCTGGGTTATTTCTGGGTATTATTTTCCTATTTCTGGCCCTCATTTGGAAACATGGTGACGTCACTATAACAAAGTCTGTCAGGGCCAACGTGGGAGAAGTTCAGATACGTACAGTAGATTAACTAAACCACTTTACTTTGAGGTCAAACCGAAACGGAGCACAAGGTAACGATCCCTTATTGCACAGGGAAACTGTGTGCACAGTCTGAAATGCATTTTAAGAGCTGGACTCAAAGATGGCGCCCAGGCACTCGAAGGAAAATTCATTACAGTACGGCGAGCTGCCGCTGGGACAGCAAGGTCTGAGTGGAGGTACCATGTCCAGCTCTCTTCATGCATCGCACGTTGCCCAAACAACTACGGCAAGTAAACAAGTGGGTGATACTGTTCTGCTCGCCGTTGCTTCCTCCTCCTGTGAGCCTCACAAACCTGGAGCTTCCTGGGACCATCTTCTTGCTCATGTTTCTTGCGTTCATTTCAACAGGGGGAATGAAATGAATGCAGCTGCTCTTCAGCAACAAGAATAAGCAGCGTGTTTCAGCAGCAGCAGCAGCCCTCATCAGGGGAACAGGATGTACATACCTATTCAACAGTATATAGGGCAAGTAGCTCCTCCACAGCACACAGACCAGAGAGTCAAGCATAACTTAAGAAAATGTTCAAAATCCAATATTTCAGTCATTCATTCATTCAGTTTGCAGCTGAGACATATTGGCTAACAAAGCTGAATTACTTTCTTTTTTTTTTTGCATGTCGACACTGTCGCTGAATGACAAGTCAATGCCAACTCAGACCTAACTACTAATAAACCGGACTCATTGCTTTGGTCTGGTCTCCCTGGGCCCTGAGTGCGAACATGTATTTACAGGCTATAAAATGCACCCGCCTGGGTGACGATGCCCGACGACGGGACACCATCCCAGCTGTCTGCTTTCCTATTAGAAATGGATTCGCTTAAAAGCTCTGTGATTTGGGCCTCCCCATTTAAAATTCATAAGCTGGGTAGATTTTGTGGGATTATGCATGACTTCAGCTGCGAGCTGGAGAGTCAGGTTCTGGAGGCCTGAGTCCTTAAGTCTACCAAGTTCACGTTGAGGGCTGAGATACAGTATCAGCACACGGGTGCATCCCTTGTTACCGGACACGACGGGATCACGTGTCACTTAATTCTAGTAAATGTATTGTACCTCATTCTGACCTGTATGTGCGTTTTATTTGTATTTCTGCTGCTGCTTTATAAAGCTGCACAACATTTGCATTTATTTTTTGGTGTTTTGCTTGTTTTCATCTGCCTACAACAGCAAAGTGATGCTGCAACAGAGAATCGCTTCCCCCCGAAACGTAATCATGAACTGCGTCCTAACATTCCGACTTCCATCACATAAAGAAAGACGAGCTTCTAGTTCTCATCGAGCCTCTTTAGAGTGAAACCCTCAGCTGTTTAAACCCTTTATGCCATTCTTTGTACTTTGTCATGGTCACGGTTTTCCTGAAGCTAATTGCTATCTCCTTCGACACACAACTAGATTCTGTCTAAACTGAATCCCTGCCAGTTAACTAGGCTTAGCATGAAGACTGGACGCTGTGGGAAGCAGCTAGCGTAGCTCGCTTCACAGTTCAGACTTCAGCTCGAAAACATCACTATTTATAATTTTGCATCTTATTTGTTTAATCCGTTTGAAAACCAAAATATAAAAGCGACAATTTGTGATCTTAGCGGTCACTGTGAGCATCCCTAAGGTTCATAAGGTTCATCCGTCCGGTGCTTCCACCTGCTTCCGGTCTTAATGCTAAGCTAAGCTAAGCTACGCTAATTGCCTCCTTGCTCTAGCTCCATACATATCACACTGACAAACGTATTACCCAAAAAGTTGATCTATTCCTTAATATCAATGAAACAGATCCAGAATGTTTATTTGTTGCGGTAATTCAAATGCAGAAGGAGCCAGCGTATTAACCGGCAGCACGACTGGGAATAAGGTCTTTACACTACCCTAGCTTCATTTACCATAACTGATTACCAATAATAGCAGAGTGGTGAGAGGCAGCGTTGCTCTAATTTAAATGTGAGCGCAGCATCGGGTCAGCAGGTCTCTAATAAGGCGGCCTGGTGCCCTCAGTGCTGCCACTTTGGTAAACAATATGTGTGAAGCAAAAGTTCACGGCTAACAAATATAATGAGAAGTACTTTCTCCCTGGTGTATGCAATGATTCACACACTAATTATACAAGAGCTCATTGTGGCTTTGGCTGTTCGAGGGTATTCTGACACCAGTTTGTGTGTCAGACTTTGAATTACCTCCACACAGAATGGATTATAGATCTTATGACACCTTTTTATGCTGCGAGCGAAAGCTGTGGATGATGCTAAGGTAGCATGGAAAGGAATGAACACCCAAACCAGTGTTTCCCTCCTCATGCAACCCCATATCTGTGTTTCATTTAGCGGAACTGACTGGTTCTTTAGAATTAATTGTATGTAAAGAGCATTTCATGCCACGGTTTCTTATGTTAGTGGCTCAGCCTTCAGGTGTTTGTCTGACGGTGGTATTTATCTAACTACAGTCCCACAGACACCTTTGAGATGCTGTAAATACAGACCGTCAGGAGTTACATCCGTCTTTATGCACAATTCATAGACATTCCTTTGGTCTAAAATAATACGAGTAACATTTGACATTTCAATTAAGCAACATTGTGTTTGATGTAGAATGTTATGCGCTGAGATATATTTGGTATCTCCAGGCGATGCTGCTCGCATTCCTAATCCTAATACCAGCAAAACTGACTATTTCTCTGTAGTCATTTGTATTTTATGAATGTTATTATTATTTGCACAGCACTTCACCACAGGACTGAAAGGATGCACCTGCACAGAAACGCTTCACTCTCTGTGTGTTTCCTTGCGTAGATAATTGAATATTGAAATTGCAATGAAATTGGAAGACAGTGCGTTTGTCTTCCGCTCCAGCAAACGTCTGAGGCAACAGAAATGTATCTTGTCTAAATGGCACAATGGTAGTTTATCGGCAGCTTTCCACCACTTCGTTTATGCAACTGATGCTGCACGCGGCAGTCTGCGGCAGACGCACTCATTATTCTGTTGTTTTGCAATTACGGGTCAAATGAATGAAATACTCAAACAGGAATGTGGCATCATTATTCCCATTTTCCAGTTTCTATCCACCAGAACACGCTTATTCAAACCCAATCAAAGGACACTGAGGTCACTCAGACAGCTGACGTGTTCAAACCAAAATGTATAGAAAAATCGAGACGGAAGCATGTCAACACAAATAAAACACATTCCGAGGCCTGAAAACCTGCATTTTCTCAATCCCCTTCCTACGGCGGTGGGATCTTACGTGAACACGAGGGTTTCGTTTCTCTCTCACTGGGTTGAAGTTGTATTTCCATGCAGCAGTCAGAGTTTAGCAAGATTTGAATCTTATTTTCTTCTTAAACTTTAACGTTGACTGTCACTAAGGTATTTCACACAAACAAGCATTATTTTCCCAGCAGTTGCTTATTTAATCAGAAGTGTTTTAAGTGAGAGAAATTCATCTTTTGCTGAACTGTGGCTACATTTGGTGTCAATGGTGAAGCAGAAACTGTTAAGCGCTACGGCCAAGCTGAGGACTCAAAGGCAAGTGGGAACAGGTGCTTCTGATGAAGTGATGAGAACAGGAAGGCAGCAGGTCGGTCAGGGGTTCGGGGCCTGACAGACACACAGAACCAGCAGAAACGAGTCGTACAGTCAGTGAACTGACTCAGTAACGAAGCATTATATTACTGTAAGAGGAAGAGTTTGTTCTTCCTCTTATTTTTTCACGGGCGTTCGGTGCCGACACACTGCAGATTCATGTTAAGCAGTTTGTGCTGCAGCTAAATTACAACAACAAATCTGCATTTCAGCAGCATTTTCTGTCCCACTGCCCAATTATTTTATTTAGATATTAATGACTCTTTGATGTCTACATAAATACACTACTGTCTGAATGACTGGCAGCAGTCACAGAGCCATTCTTGTTATAATGTGCAGGTGAAGGTCATCCATGTCTAAATACTAAAATCCACACCATCCTGACATATGAGAAGAGAATTAAGAACTTTGCCGTTTCCCTGTCTCAATAAATTAGGACAAACTATGCTGCCTTGGACCTTTTTTATGTTGTTGCTTCCCCCCATAAAGACAGCGGTGGACTGACTGACTGCCGAGGGTTTCAGGCAGTATGGCCAGTGCCAGAAACTGTTTGCCCCACACACATTTCATGTGTGCTACCAGTGTGACCGCACACATTTAGCATGAATCATGGTGTCAAGGCTGTGACCCTTGAAAGAGAAACGCTAGCGCAAAAAAAAAAAAAAAACCTCGACTCGCTCCTGTCCTGAAATCTCAATTTCACTCTGGCTCCTCCATTGCCTTGACAAGGTCAGGCTGGCAGCAGGAATTCGTCTCGCCCCCTAATCTGGAGATTACATTCTCGGCGGCCGGGCAAGGCCCTCCCTCCTTCCCCTTCCCTTTCTGCCTCTCTCCCTGCAGCCCTGCCAGCCTGGATCTCTGCTGCGAGGTAACGAGCCAAGACCCGCTTACAGTGTACAGATAATGTCCACGGATTAAGACAGAGAGCCCCTCGAGTGGTGCCTCTTTAATTTCAGCATCCGGCCCGTGAGGCATCATAAATACAACCAGCCAGTCAGAGACTGCACTCTGTGCATCTCTGCAGAAGTCAAACTCACGTGATCTTAATCCGCCAACCTCAGTGGTAATAGCAAAAGCATTAGAGAAATACAAAAGAGCATTTCCGCTGCAAAAACCATGGGATCTTTAGGACTGCTCCTGTCGCCCTCGGGGTGAGTCACACATTTAAAATGGATGTGTAAAAACCTTAAAGTTTCCTAAAGATCCCCTTGGGTGGCAGGGTTGTTCAAAGTGCACAAGCTTGTTTTTTAAGGCCTTTAAGGGTTCAACTCGCCAGAATCGCTGCAGGCTTCTGCCCCGTGTGACAGCACTTTAGGCCTGTGTTGTTTGCTAATCATTAGGATAGTTGCAGAGTGCATTTATTTTGGCACCTGTTCATTTAAAGACTTGCTTGCAAGGAGATTATCAAAGTGTTCTCAACCTGCCAGAGGATTTTGTTTTACAAATTCGCCCTCATCCATGAAACCATGAGCAGCTGCATGAACTCTCAAAGTGGAATAGATGGAGGTGTTATAGGATAAGACAACAATAGTAAGTGTCTTGCAGGAATCCAGAGTTTTACTTTTTGTGTGTGGTATTACCTGAGGTCACATGTGGTTTGAAATGAATTAGCAGGCATTTAAAAAACTACTAGGTGAAGGACAAGGGAAAGAAAAGAGAAGTGAACCCTAAATAGTTTCCATGATTCCCCTGCCTGCATGGCTAAATGACGTGGGCGGGAAACAGAAGCTAAAGAAGAAGCTTTTAAATGCATTAGCATGTATCTTTCCATCGAGCAGCCGACAGAGGCAGGTGCAGTGAGCTTCACAAGGATCCAGGAGACACGAAAGGATGTGCGTCGCTGTTTAGCAGCGACCCGACCCGACTCCCTGCTCTTCAGATGATAAAGATGTCAGCCGTACAAATATTAAACACAAACTAAATGATTCAGTAAAGTTCCCATATCATGAGTCACGTCTTACTTCATCTTTGATAAGGACACTTTTGCTGATCTGTTAAGAAACAATAAAATGTCCATTGCTGCATATTTACCAGAGAAAACTAATATTACTGATCATTAAAAAAAAACCTTTGGACTGGCAGTTGAGCTGTCTCAGTGACCTTGCCATCCCATCAGCTTACTACAGAAGTGCTAAGTGTATTTATGAATATTATAATAGGACACATTGTACAACTTGCTGACTATGCTATATACAGTGGATGTAGGCTGCAAAGCAAATTTGTAGCGCATTCAAAACTGTAGCCTAAAAATTGCTGAATGTGAAATGAGTTTGATCCTCAAACATCCTATATAGGTTAATAGTATTCCCCCATACATAATTCAAAATAGCTCTCATCACAAAATATTCTGTTGTCACACAAGACATTTGAAAGCAGCAAACTGCTCTGAAGTTTCCTGAAAGCAGCAGGATGAAGCCAAACTGAAACAAAGTCTTGTTTTACTGTTGAGGCTTTGCAGACCCATCAGAGAAACGGAAGATAAACCACACGACCACATACGATTCAATTACGGATGGAGAGCAACTGAAAACATACAGCAGCCGCCATTAATCCAAAGCAGACTAACGCTGCATGTCCATCAAATCACCATAAATATATATGTGCTTGTTTATTTGTTCTCCTCTCTTTCTCTCATCCTCTCTGATATCTGCCACGGTTGCCATATTGTAAATGTTACATTGACGTTAGATTACATAGTTACTGAGAGTGATGCTAAAGTGGAACCTGTCAAATTAGGCTTGAGCATTCCCAGTGTTGAAGGTCATTCACAACGAATGACCTTCAAAACCGGGAATGCTGGTTCTGCACCTACAGCGACAAAGAAATCCCATTATGAGTGGCAGTAGTGCCAGTAGTGGCTCAACCTGGTGTTGTGAACACGTTAGCCACAGTCTAGGCCTGCTAACCTGCAATGTTAGCTTTTTTAAGCACGTTGCTTAAAGCTAAATCCAACGTTGCAACATCGCTACCGTGCATATCCTGCATTTCTTTGAAGCGTTTGTTGTACGTGTCAACAGAAATCAACAAGTGTGCACTTGAACACATGAACAGTGGGGGGCAGCATTTCAGGATGTGAAGCAATGTCAACAGCAACTTTTAAACATTCTACAGCAACAATATTGGAAAGACTGCTGTTTAATCTGCTGTGATTTAACATGTCAGAACCAATGAAATGGGCTGAAAAAGCAGTGTATCTACAGTGGTGATGTCATACTGTACCGGTGACTCCATAACTAGCAGCCCACTGGTTTACACTGGACTGACTCTTCTCCAGCTAGGTTTCCATCCAAATCTAGCACAAACTTCAATCAAATTTCCAGAAAATCAGAAAAAGAAGGCATGAATGAGCGAACATTTCCATTGTCAGTTCTCCAGTCAGGGGGACATAATTCAAAGTGCCACTCAACCTCAAATGAGTAAAAACAACATGATGGAAATATGACATCATTTCAGGAAGGATACGTCTGCTCACTGCTCCTCACACGGCAGTAACTTCAGTGGACGGTTCATGTTCGTCATGATTTAATTGTTACGTCTGTTTCCAGTGCACTTAGTTGCATTGTTTGCTTTTGAAAATGTGCACAAAAACAAGTGGATGGAAATGCACTTACTGACCTGTTTCGACAGGAAATACATCAAATTAGGAATCTGTTCTAATGCTGGCTGGGGATAATTGTTGTATATACCATCATAATATAATTCTCCAGGTACACAGAGAAGTACGCAGTATGTGATCAACTGTGCAGACATGTTGGTAAAATACGAGTCTAATGCAGGTTCCCCACTGTGATGCTAGAGGGAACTGGATGAATAAGGCTGACACGGGAGGAAGGAAGTGCTCAGGCCCATCCTACACCCGGGACGTGGTCAAACCACCGTCGCTTTGGATGAAATGAGATGAATAAATGTCATAATAAATAACAATAATCTGAGAACTTCATTTTATAGCCGGATCTTTTTATGCATCTGTGGTCGAGGAAGAGCCTCCGTCATACCAGAGGTGGAGCTCCTGACCGGCTGAGATCTGATACTCAATAAAAGGCCAGTAAAATCCCAATATATTGGCCCAATACCACCCATTCACTGTTCTCTGCTCAGATTACAGCTTAGATGAATCACTGTCTTTGTTTAGCAGTCCACATAATGCTTTCTCTTCATTAGGCTATCTGCAGGCCACCGTGTACAACAACACACCCAGTGCCAGCGGCTGGATGTCCGAAAGAAAAGGATGGAGCCACAAAGATTAATCACTTTAAAACGTGCATTCATTAACAATAAATCATCTGTCTGGTCACACCCCAGCCTCAACAATAAACCTTTTCTCTTTTTTCTTTGACCTCAACATTAAAGGACCGCAGCAAGGCCACTTTATCCCACAATTAACAGAAGCTGATGTCTATCGGTTCGACATCCCTTCGCCTAATGAAGTTTCCCATAAAACTGTCATTAGGCTGTGAAAGGGGGGGGGGGGGCGTTTGGGGG
>JAVQJF010057537.1:0-28638 GCA_036023855.1 Gadopsis marmoratus
TCTTCAGAAAGGTTGGTTATTATTTACCCCCAAACTGCTGTAATCAAATTGCAGTAAATCTTGTTTACGTCTTTCAAGAGGTAATTTTTATGCTTTAAAACACGTCTGAATGTTTCAAATATTTAATTTGATCAATTCGTTCTGCACAGACAGTCGGATATATGTTGCAACAAAAACTGTGAAAGTACCAAGAAAGTTTCCCCGACGAAGGTGTGAGGACGGTCAGTGCTAAACTTAACTGTCACAGTAGACAGCTTCATATTAAAGTGACTCATAAAGATTTTTATGAGACAATAAAGCAATATCTTAAATATTTTGGACTTAGCTAGTACATATTTCTGACATTTATATCCGTTAGTTCACTTTACTCTGTAATAATATACATGGTGCTTTTGGGCTCTATGACAGCCAACACACTGAAGTCATGCTAATAATGTTTTCAGTGCTCTGTGGGTTTTTACTGTCGGCCAAAACCTCAGCCAACAAGTTCTACTTGAAAAGCACGGACGGTTTAGCTGTTTCATGCCTCCATTTTGTGCCCCGCAGACAGACAGTGAGTCAGGCTGCAGTGCAGATTGCAGCTGATGGTGCGTTTGAACTAAGAGGAAGGAGTCTCATGTGAAAAGTGTGTGTGAAGATAAGAGCAGCAGCAGCAGCAGGTGTGGAGGACACACACCTTTTTAACGAGGAGACGAAGAGAAGAGCAGTGGCTGCACAATTTAACATCTCAGTTATCGCAACAGTATAAATTTGTCAAAAACTAATTTACAACCTCAGTTGTTCATATTAAGAACTAATTAAAAAACTCTTGAATCCAAGGTTATTATCCAAGCTTATATGGAAGCCCATTCCTGCTAGAAAAAATAATTCATTTTAGAAATAAAATGTCTCTTATTAGCTGAAAATTATGAGACAACTTATTTTACTTGTATTTACCTTTGACTTACTAAGGCTGCAAGTCACGATTATTTTCATTACTCTTTATTATTTTCTCTACGCTTCTCTGCATTGATTTGTTTATAAAATGTCAGAAAATTGTGAAAAATCCCCAAATCTCTGTGTTGGAACCGACTAGCAGTCTAAAACCCAAAAGTATTTTTAAATGAGATAAAACTCACACGCTAGAGAAGCTGGACCCAAACAGTGTTTGGTGTTATTGATGAATGACAATAAATTGATTGAAAAATAGATGCTGATTAATTTTCTGTCGATTGACTAATAAGTTAATAGACTAATGGTCTCAGGTCTAAGAGCTACTATGTGAAAAATGCACTTACTAATTCAAAAGTATGATATAGTGACTATATAATATATATTAGCACAATAATATAAATACATACTTGTAAATTTGACTGACTGAAGTTAACGCTGTCCTAAGAGTTTCTATTTTTATCAGTCGGAATATTTCGTGTCTTTTTTCCTCGCAGGAATGGGATCTAAGTTTGGGTCACGTGTCCTTTTATATTTGCTCATCTACTGTGTGAACAAGCTGCGGTGCTAAACCCTTTGTGACTGCAGCTGATGAACAGGACGTGACTGTAGTGTCCAACCGAATAATCAGGATGATCTTTACAGACGTAATCGTGCAGCCGAGCACAAAACCTTCCTCCTCAACCAGCACGCACTTAGGAGACAGGAGTGAAACAGGAGTGACTCAAGAGTTTCAAATCCACATGAACAAAAAAAACCAAAAACCCAGTGCTGACGTGCTCGAGAGAGAAGGAGAGGGTCGCTTAATGCTGACGAATCACACGAGGGGCTCTTCTTACCTCAATCCACCTACAACTTGGTCTGTAAAGTGAGAGTTAGATGGAGTTAGGATGGATTATATGAAAGAGGTGTTTTAGTAATCCAGTGTAGATTTAGAAGAAAAATACACCTTTGAATAGTCTTACTATTTTATACATAATCTATGATCCATTTCAACATGCTGAGGAACTTATTATGTGATGAACTGCTGTTTTGTTGTTGCCTCAGTGATGGTGGATGTCTTTCCTGAAGCTGTTTCAGGCTCTGCAGCTCTGCAGCTGCTCTGCAGCTTTGCAGCTTTGCAGCTCTGCAGCTCTGCAGCTGCTCTGCAGCTTTGCAGCTTTGCAGCTCTGCAGCTCTGCAGCTCTGCAGCTCTGCAGCTCTGCAGCTCTGCAGCTCTGCAGCTCTGCAGCTCTGCAGCTGCTCTGCAGGCTCTGCAGCTGCTCTCCTTTTATACATAATGATGGGAGACTATCCTTGAATCACAAACTTCTCCTCATCTCCTTGTTCTTCATAATCTCAAAACAAACACTGTGTGTCAGTTACAGTTTGAATGTTACTAAAAATAATCACCAGATATTTTCCTGTGATGAGGTTTAATTTGGCAATAACCAAAGCACATGTATGATCTCATATTTCAGTTAAAATTTCCTCTTAAATCACCAATATGTGCTGGAGTGTCCTACATTAAAATACAACAAATCTAATATGATTTTGTGCCTCCCCTTTTGTGGGTTTACTGACCTCAAAGTCCTGGTCGGACAGGTAGATCTCCAGGCGGAGCGGGTCGACTCCCTCTGGGAGCGGCCGGGCCTGCAGCTGAGCCAGAGGGAAGGTGTTCTGACAGAGTCGGGCCAGCACATCCTCCACCAGGATGATCTGGTTACACACCTCCGCCTCCTGCAGCCAGAACAGAGGACACTGCATGAAGTCCTTTGTAAAGGCAGCAGGTGTTTGGACTATTAGTTTACATACGTGTGAAATATAAGACATGAAGAAAGAGGCTGTGGGGTGTGTATATTCTGTGTAATATACTACAACTGTTAGCATTTTCTTAAGCAATTGCAAGCTCAGTGTTTTCACTTAAAGTACTGTATGTGGAAAAATATTTCTTATTGTCAGTCTGGTTGTGTGAAGAGATTAAATAAAACTACTGATAAGAGGCCAAACTCTTTTACGTTAGCAGGGTGAATGAAGACACTCCCGTCTGCTTACTGATATCATGATGATATGATATAAATGAGAACGTATTTCAGCAGCTACTGTAAGAGTTGGTGTGAGGACATGTGTGTGCCGCTGACCCTCTCAGTGATCTCAGCCACGTCCTCTCTGTGCTCCCAGCTGGGAAACATGTTGGTGAAGGTGAGCGGCTCCAGACCGGCGTGGATCAGATACGACTTCTGAGGCTTCTTCTCGTTCTTCTCTGGAAGAGAAAATGATCACGATAATTCTGGCTTCAAGTTCTGAAAATGACTGATGTGCCTAGATTTTGGTAATCTAAGAATTGCCACTTAATTTCAACAGGTTTAATTAAATTGGGGATTGTGCGACACGTTTTCATTTTAATAATATTCAATTTAATAATAATGTTGGTAAGTTGTTAATATATCCAGGTAGTGTTATTTGGTGACCAAACATTTCATGACATACTAGTATTTATACCAAGTTTAACCTGTAAAACCAGATTTTTATCACAGTACAAACTGCAACCTGAACCTGAAGCCTGTTCATCAGTGGCTAGGATTCATAATGCAGGTATCACCTGTCTTTCACTGAAGCATTTGTACCTGTGCAGTACTGCAGCACGGTCTCCATCGCACACTTTCTGTCTGAGTCCCAGCGGATACGAGCCGAGCCGGTGCACTCGCTGTCCTGAGGCCACCAGCCCTGCCACAGGTAAACCTCATGGAAGTTATCCACCAGGAACAACGCTGGCAGGGGGAGAGAGATGATTACATACAGTGTATATATATATATATATATATACACCCCACACCCCACACAAGCTGTAAAGTTGTAGGTGTGTAACTTCAAAGCAAACAACAGTCTTCACTTCGTCATGGAGTGTTTACTGCAGTAAGTTTGTGTCCAGGCCTCACCAGGTTGTGGTGCGTTGTACAGGTCTTCCTGCAGGAAGGGCAGTGAGCTGACCAGGTCTGGAGCTCTGGACGGGTGGAAGAACTCTTCCGCCATAAACTCTCCAGACGTGCTGCCCAGCTGGAAAAGCCGTGGGGTGAAGTTGAATTTACCTGGATCTGAAAAGAAAATCAGAAACCGTGTAACAAGTTCAGTCAGGTTTAGTTCACACATCCACACAAAACTGTTGTTTATTTCTATGTTGATCACATTTTGTCTGATTTAAATAATCGGTATTGTTATCTTTATACAATCTTTAGGCAAAGCTTTTGACCTGCTCTTCCAGGCAACGTTAAACAATGATGGATTTAAGACTTTCATTGCTAAAATAAAAAAGAAGCCATTTGTAATGGTAATGTACTGTTGGCACCAGTATGCAGCCATACTAGAGGCCTTTCAAAGGGTTGAAATTTGCCATCCATTACTTTATTTAGCAAATTGAATGTATATCATTCAGTAAGTTAATGCCCAAAGAGACATGGGCGCAGACTACCTTGCAGCATGCAGTCGTAGGCCTTCCTGTCTTTTCTCCCCAGCGCCTCCCAGAAGCCCAGAGGCTCCACTCCCTCGTCACACTCATGGATGGTCACCTTACTGCTGCTGTGGAGACCCGCCTCCAGTGGACACCTGACACAAACAACAGGGAACCACAATTCAATCCACTGTGCAAGAATATGTAATGATGTTTCATGGCAAATAAACACCCACCACTGACCACCGGTGTTAATTTAGTGACTAGTATCTTGAAGGTCATCCTAAAATCATCCTAAAATGTCCATATAAACACTCACTGCTCTTTGATCTTGAGTGCGGCCGTGTTTCCCACACTGCGAGTGTGTAGCTGCGTCTTGCAGCCGTGCCACAGGTAGATGATGGCCTTGTTGATGTTCAGTAGGATCATGGAGGCTCTGGAGCGCAGGCTGCTGCAGTGACACGCCACCTCCAGCAGGTGGCCCTCCACCGGCACCTCGCCCCTCACGCAGTACAGCCGCCACTCACCTGGACACAGACCCGCAGGTGCATATGGAGTGATAAGAAGGGGCTCATTTATGTTACATTTTAATTGCCACACAGCACTTGATGTTTTATGATGAGAGTTTTTGATATATAAATATTAATACAGGAGGAACAAACACTGTGTCTTGTAGACAAAAATGTCAAGGACCTTACTTTGAAATCAGAAATGCCAACGGAAACATAAGTAGACCAGAAAGCAGAAATGTAAATAGTTTACTCTGAGTGTTCTCCTCCTCCTCCTCCCTCTTGCCAGCGTGGACGACCATCCCTCCATTGAAGCACTGCAGGAAACATGGAGGCTCCTTTTCTTGCTGCACCTGAACCTGTAAGACACGAACACAGGAAACCACACACTTTAAACATGCTGCTGATGCAAACAAAGTACCACTTTAATAACTACACACAGTATATACAGTAGTATCCTCATAGACTAGCAGGAATCTGGAGAACCTATCGCAGGAACCCAACATCAGGAAACATCTTAATATCACTCATTAACATATGAAGTTGTTTTTCCCCAAACTCGGTGTTTAATATGAGGGTTATTGTGGTGTGTTCCCCTCCCAGATCTCAGCACTTCTGTTCAATCCCATTCTTACACAAGTCGAACAAATGAAAAGAATCACAAACTGAGTAGTACTTTAGATTCATACTTAGTGTCTGTGTGGATTATTTGGCTGGTGAGAAGCTGTGACTCCCGTACCTGCGCCCCTCTCTCCTCGTCCAGCTCCACCGTCATCAGCGCCGACGTTCCTTTCTCACTGACGGTGGAGTGTCGCCCCTGCCAGAAGAAGTAGCAGCATTTCTCCTTCCCTGGCCCACTGCTCCTCACCTCAGGGTGGTGCCTACGGCCAACTGGGACACACAAACACACCAAAAAATGAACAAACTGTAGATCCTAATTTTACAACCCTGTGAAAACTATGAACTCTTAACCTTGAGGATTTTAGTTACTGTAGTTACTAATACACCGGGTCGAGTACTACTTCCAGTACTTTTCACCGTTTGCTGTTTGTGGGGTTGGGATTTGTGACCATGCATGTCATTACATTTAGATCAAAAATAAAAATCATATTCTATTATGCACACGTCTCTGTCATTGACTTGTCTGCGTACTTCACTACTTCTGCTGTCTGTCCAGTTGTGGCAAAAGTCATCCTGCTGGTATTCTGAACATGATAAAGTAAAGTGAGTTTAACAGAGCAGACTTCTTGCAAATGTAATGCTTTTGTATTAATGTTCCCCATGCAAGTAATACATTGGTTTTGAGTTTTACAAACACGGACTGCCTGATAAATCTTTTATTGTTATTCTATTAACCGTTCTTACATCTCTGCTCAAAATAATCTACTGTAGATTTTCAAAGTTTAAGGTAACTGGACTTCACACATTTCACGACGCATCCAATGATGATGCTTTATCAGTTCTCAAACTGATTATTAACTTGTGTTTTTGCAGTTATTGTTGTAATTTTTCAGACCAAAAGATGAAGATTAGAATGAATTAACACCAAAAGTTGATCTGACTTTGTTTTGATTCGAATGCAGCTGCTGACATTATTTTCTTCAGTTTTATAGAAGCTGTAATTTGCATTTAGTAGTAAACACAGGAGTTGGTCCACAGTGACTAACCTGAGGTGCTGACCATGTACTTCCACTTGACCACGTAGGCGTCTCCCTCATGGAACTGGCCGATGCTCTGGCGTGGCAGACGGCTGTAGTCGAACTCCAGGATGTGCCAGACGTCCACTGACACTGTGCTGATCTCCTGAGTCCTCATGTGGTCCTCGGTCTCCACTGGGCCGTAGCCGCGGCCGACGTTCACCCCGTCCAAGATGGTGGAAATGGACGACTGGAGGACGGGCAGCATCAGGGTGGCGTTGTAAGGCCGGCATTCTCGCCCTGGGGCCTCCTGAGAGAGAAGATCACAGATAGGATCTATGATGAAAGTAGATTTCAAATCGTCGTCATCAAAACATGCACTGGATTCGCACCTTCTGCTCAGGTACGAGCTCGCCGCCTTCCTTTGGCGTTGGTGACTTTGCATCTGTCCAGTCCATGAACTTCTCCTTGAACAAGATGGTCTCGTTGTGCTCCGTCAGCCTGCCGAAGATGGCCCAGTCAGGGCGGCCCTGGCCCTTCCTGCCAACGAACGCACACACAGACACAAAGAGCAGGAGACGACACGTCACGGTTAAACGTTACGCTGTGCTAAAGCAAGTGACCGTGCTCATTAAACCTGTGTGTGAATGTGCATGTGTTGTTTTTTAGGTACAGTATTTAATCGCTGTGGCTGAAATACGAAGAATACATTTCTAAACAGACTATTTAAGGGCAAGCTAAGGAAAAGTAAACAGAGTTCAAGTGTTGGTGTCTTTTGTACATTGATTTTGTGAGGACCGCTTTCAGGTTCATGACAGTGAGGATATTTCGGGCAAAAGAGGTCATTTTCTCTAATTCTTGACTTCTTCAGAAGGGTATCTGGGGTTTGAGACTTGGTTTTATGGCTAAGGTTAAAATTAGACGTAGCTTTTGAGTTACAGGTTAGCCGTGATGGTTAAGGATCGTGTGTGTTTTATAGCAATAAACTAAACTGCATTAATCATCTTGTGGGGACATAAATGTGTTCACACAATCACATTATGGGGGCTCATCTCCCATCTGGGGACACATAAGGCAACCTTTTACTTATGCGTAAAGACTTTGAGAGGAGTTTTGGAATTCTGTTTAAAATTTGGGTCAGGTTATTGTCAAAGAAAATGAATGCAAGTCAATAAATTGCGTGAACAAGTGTGTGTGTTTCCCACCTAGGTATGAGTGTATTGCAGCCTCCAGGGTCCAGCGGGTTGATGTCACAGCAGGTGTAGTCAAACATCCCGTTCCAAAGGTGTTTGGCCAGCTGGAATGCCACTTTCCTCTTGGCCAGACTCACCTCTTTACCGTGCCACACGTACACCTCACTGCCAAAGTCAAACACCAACACCTGCAGCGAGCACAGCACATCAACAGGAGCCACGGGGAAGTCATTCTTGTGTTTGTCCATGTTAACTAACACTATAAAGCTGTTTCATTTTTAACAAATGCCTCTCCAAGCACCACGTGGACGATGCTAATTTATAAGTAGGTCTCTGCTAGTTCTTAAAACAAGACTATGTATGTACCATGTAAATGTACCACATAGAGTGTTAGTACAATAGAGACAAATGGTCAAATATAAAAAAAACTAAATCTAAGCATGAAAGAAAAAAAAACCTGACAGCACGACAACATAAATCACAACAAACTGTATCGTGCAAACCTCAACTAACACGACGACCATAGAAGAAGGCAGTTTAGACAAAAATATTGATGATCCAACATTCATGTGCAAAGTAAGCAGTGGGACCGCAGTGCACTCCTTGGTCTCAGCCCCAGAATCCTGAACCCAGCAGCAGTGCACAGATGGCTGTAGGTGGCGCTCGCCATGGCACCTGCTGTTGCTAAGCAACAAATTAAAATCAGCTTAACGCAAAGAGAGAAATATTATGAATAGTGAAAGTCAGAGCTTGGGCTTAAAGTACAAGACCACCATCAGATAGTCTTAAACGTAATTATATTATGGTATGATTGAAAGTTACATTCTGGTGAAATGAGGCTACTGGCAACAGAAAAACGTAGTATTGAATTATATTTATTCAATCCAGGATAAAATCCCCAACAACACCTCCTTTCCATTCAAATATAGAAACGAGGATGTTGAGAGGCTCTTGTGAACACACAGCCCCACTGACCTCTGTGGATGCCAGCAGAGAGGTGCGAGGGACCTTCCCCCACTCATCATCATCAGGAACCAGTTTGTCATCCAGCAATCTGAAGATACAGTTGGTTTCCACAATGGCATTCTCAAACTGCTCATCCTCCTCTGGTGGGCCTGCCGCTAAAGCACAATTACACAGATATGTAATGTGCATTACATCAGCGGGAAACAATCCGTGTTAACAGGGTTTCTGTGCACTCCAACAACCTAAACGTTCTTGTCAAATCTGAGTACCAGGGGCTCATGTCTTACGTTGGTAAGCAGTCTGTCCTCCGAGGAGAGTCCAGAACTGCTGGGTATCTGGTCCCTGTGGGTTGACCCCTTCCTCGATGGTTTGCACCTCGTTCGCCCTGCAGCCCATGTCCTTCTTCGTCTGGATGAAGGTGGCCAAATCTATTGCCTACAGGCAAGAAATGGTGGTGGTAAAAATGGTGCCAGAGACCGGGATGGTGTCTGTGCACTCTGTGTCTCATGCTCTCATGTCGACTTTGAACATGATTAATCCAGGGATGGTGACCGGAGTCAGATACTGAAGACAACGAACGCATGGTTCCTGTGAAGACACTGAATCTTGTTGGAGCTTTTGTGTATAAAAGCATAATAAAACAAGTAAACAGCACAGAACAAGTAGGCGGAGTAGAAAAACAAATGTTTATTAGAAAGTGTCTAGACAGACCTCCTCTGGGGAACACGAAGAGCTGTAGACAAGCCTGAACGCATGTGTTAGATGAGGAAGACAGATGGGTTTATATGTGTGTGTCTGTGTGTGCGGGAAAGGAAATTAGAGGCAGAAGCATCAATGAATCATCTTTGTTCAAATGCCAATATCACAAAAGTAGCCTTGATGCTGGAAACGCAAGTGAAAACTCTTGCGTTTAAGGCACCGTATCTGTAATAACACAGGTACAGCGCTCACCTTGGCCTTCTCGATGACATTTGAGAACTCTCCTATCCAGACGACACAGTGCTCCTGAGTGACCAACAGGAAACAGTCGCCGCTGTTCAGCGATGACGCTCTGGGCTCCACTAATCTGGTCTGAACATGACGACGACCTGGAGAGAATAAAGCCGATTTTAATAATCTGAGTTAGACCTTTCACTTCCTTTACAGCATATCAGTTCTGTCCAAGCAGTTAAATCATGGTAACTAAGAATTTTTAAAAGGAATAGTTCCAACACTTTGGGAAATTAAGCTCATTCACTTTCTGTTCTGGAGGCGTTAGATGAGAAGAGCCAGTTTCATATCCGTCCTTTAAATATAAGGCTGCAGCCGTCAACGAGTTAGCTTAGCTTAGAGCTCTGACTGTAAACTGGAGGAAACAGATAGCCTGGCTCTGTCTGAAGGTACCAGCATCTCCAACGTCCACTAATTAACACATTACAACTTGTACAAAAACTGAAATGTAACAACAACAATCAGGTGTTTTATGGGCGTTATGTGCTTTACTATATCTTGGCTGGGAGCAATCATTTCTTGGACTCTCCTCCACTGGTTGCCTAGCAACTGCTCCTAGTCAAGAAATAGGCCACCTTTCAAATTATTAATTTGATATTTGCAAACTACTGAAGATCAAATCTGCAACCATCATCAGTCTGAACCTTGGAAGTAAAGAAAGAGAAGGAGCTTCAGAGGAACACGGTCATGCAGGTAAAACCAACCACACAATATCACTCAGCGCAGCCAAAAAGCATGTTTTTACCTTTGATCTGCATCAGCATTAGATTCTTGTACGGCACAGCGCTGTTGTTGGACATCTGCTCGGAGATGTTGACGCTGCGCAGACTCACACTGCTAAAGTTTTCTTTACTTGCCAGACCTGCCAGAGCAGCCTCGGAGTACTCAGAGGTTTTACTCACTGGAATGGGAAAGAGTACTAATATGACATTCCAACTAGTGCTGTCCACCCAATAGACAAGGTGGTGGAGATGGATGTAGTTTGTAGGCTGTAAACAAACATAATCTTCGCGGGTTTTTTGACAACAAACAACATGACAAACACATACATAAACACACGCTGCCTCCTTACACTCACTCTTCTCAGCCTTCATCCTCTTGCTCTCCAGCTGCGCCACATTCAGTCTCTGCTCGGTGTACTCGTGTCTGATGTCCTGTCTGGCTGCCAGCATCTTCACAGGGTTTCTGGATGACTGGACGTTCCTGGACGGACGCACAGACCGCTTGTGCTGCACCATGGCCGAGGTCAACCTGGACAGGGAGGAAAGCATGTGCGTGAGCACACATGCAGGTGGCATATTATAACGTGTCCTCCACTGCAGCCTATATAAGCTATATAAGCTACTATAAGCTTCATAATATTCTTACTTGGGACCCTGAGAACCAAAGATGGTGTCAAAATCCTCACTGATCTCGATCCTGGTGGGCATGCGTGGAAATTCAGCAACGCGTCGGTAGAACTTGGAGAAGATTTCATCATCCAGCTTCATCACTTCCTTCACTGCCTTTTCTGTAACGGTTACCGTGGTTTCCTGCAGACCTGCCACTGATCAACAAAGAAGAGCAGCAGAGAAACTAGACTGGGACCTAAAACAATAATAGAATCGATACACGACAACCAAGCAAAATAGCAGGTAAACAGGCTTATGAAAACTACTTCAAGTGAAAATGTGTGATGAAGGACTGCTACATGCTCTGCAAACACCCACCAAATGAATAGAAATGGCAGCTTTACAGATTCAGGGATCAGCGTTGTACTGCAGGTGAAGACGACACAAAACATTGCGACAAACTACATACCTTTGCTATTCAGACGTCCCAAGAAGCTCTCCAACTTGTCTAGTTTCATATCCGATTCCATGTTTGGTCTGGCCTCAATTTCTATAAATGAAATAATTCAGTCTCACTAATGGTGACATACAAGATTACATTCGCTTTAACCTTAACTAAGGGATGCACATCATTTGGTCTGTTTTAGTATGATTGGTCAATTGATTTAACGTATTGTGCAGTACATATTGTATGCACTGAAAAGTGACAGTACTGTTCACTTCCCGCAACAGCTAGAAGATAAATCTAGATCTAGATAAAATTCCTCTGACCGGGATTTCTTTAGCTGCGGAGGCAGCGATGACACAAGAATTGCGACTCTGTCTCACCCTCTTGTGGTTTGTTGACAGCAGGCGTGCTGCTCTTGAGTTTGGTGGAGACCGGCGACAGGATGGGGCTGATAACTGAGGAGGAGGCTGCCAGGCCTGCGGACACACAGACAGACATGAACACAAGACAGCAAGAAATGTCTGACACAGTGGGCAGATAAGGAGAGATAACCTTCTGTCTGTCACTATTATTAGTCACATCTATTAATATATATTTCAATTTACAGTGGTGCTTTAGCCATCGTGATGCTTTGTAATCAAAACATAATGAGTTTATCACCTACTTTTGAGAGAATTATTATCTGAATTACCTGAAAAGACATCATCAATTTGTCAACAAAGACAATAATCACAGGAGGCATTTTTTGTTTAATAGGAAGCGTATTCTTGCATATAATTCACACCCACCGGGCTTTTTAAATGGTATGTGCACTGACCTTTCTTGACCATACGTGCGGCCACGGTGTACTGGGTGGAGTCATTGGCTGCTCCTTTGCCCTTTGTCTTCCAGGCATCTTCACGAATCGAAATCATCTGTTTTCTCTCCTCAATGGTCATCTGGGCCTCGATGTCCTCTCCCACCTTCTGCACAGCCCAGAGGAAACAGATGATCAAATTATGAAAGATTAGTAAGTTCAAGTGCCAAGTCTTACATGCAAAGCAATAAACTCTGCACAATGAGGCTATAATATCAGGGCATTGTCAGTCATGTTGGGGTTCATTTCTTAACCGCTTTGAGAGCTGCATTCAAATTTAAAACGAGATCACAGAGCCCAACCAGAAAGCTTCCAGACACCACTGGATCCACTATCCAAGCGTAAGAGAACCAAATCACCTCTTGCACAGCTTCACTATAACTTAATGTGACTCCATACTTCCCTCGGGAGCAATTATTCATGTAGACACAATATCAAACCAAGCAGATATAAAAAATCTGATGCACTCAAGTGTGAATGGCTCATGTCCTTTCTAGCCTGACAGTCTACTTTACTCCACAGTAGGAGTGATGGCTTTACATTGAGTTGTACTCATGCTGTCAGAACCAAATGAGAGTCAACAGCACCCAAAGCGACCTTCACACCAGTAGCTGCAAATCAAGCAAAAAAGATAAGACTCCAGTACATGCAGCGCATTCAAGTGCGTGTCCTTACCTGACTATGATGGTCAATATACTGACACTTTTGGCCAAGGGAGATAGGAGGAGAAAAGGTGGAAGAGAAGACAGGTTCCTGAGGATGCAGAGGTGGATGGAGAAGTGAAAGAAAACAAAGGAAAGGAGGAAATGGAAGGAAGAAACGTTGAGCATGCAGATGAAGCAAGATAAAGGAGGGGTGCAAAGGAGAGGAGCCCAGAAAGTGGGAACTGAGCATGAATACAACTACTCGCTGTTCTTCAACTTCCACACCTGATAAAAGCTGTGTACAACATAAACAAAACTTGATCATTATTTGAAATATATTTTTGGAAGATACATGGACAATGTAAATATCACTGTGTTATCTTTAAAAAAATACAAAAGCCTTTCAAAAGTTAAACTAAATGGATAGTGAATTAAAAGGCCATGCATCGCCAAATAAAAATTGAATACTGTGTATATTTGTACTGACGGTAACAAAGCAGCAAACTGCAAAGGCCATTTTCCCTCTGGATCTAAGCTGAGACAGGCACAGCTGACAGTCTGTCACATATTAAATTACCAGTGAAAACACAGCTTAAAGCTCAAAGGTGCATTAAGAAATAGTTATTCTTAAAAAGTAATATATATATATATAATCTATATATGTAATCTATAGCACTGGTTCCCAACATTTTTAGCTTGTGACTCTTTTAAACGGCTCACAAACCCTCATCCAAAGTCATATATTTTTATGAAGTGTGAGTTAAACAAAGGAAAGAGTGATTTGTTACCCTCTCAGATTCTTAGAGGCTTGTTGTTCTGAAGCAAAAAAGCAATGAAAATGCAGCATAAATGTGCTTGAAAACATTTCTATATTCATATGGATTCACTCTTTTATAATTTATGTTATTAATGAATTAAGATATTTATGCAAAAGGTAAAAAACAAATTTGATTTTGACTTAATATAATACGTAACTGATTTCTTAATGCGCCTTTAAGGCAGAATCATCAGAAAGCTGAAGAAAAATTCCAGCCTCAGAAACTCTCCAACTACCATCCCATCATATCAGTAGCATTGCAGACTGCAAGTGAAGGGCACCCACAGACCCACAGATTCAGGAGAAGCAATCAGCCTCACACAAAGTGCACACAAAGCCGTGCCTGGACAACACGGGTCCTGCACAAAGACGACTTCAGGGTTGGTGTGCGGCTGCCAGCAGGTCTTACCCACAGCTGTTCAGACACAGACACAGCGGAGTAGCCTTGAACGACCACCCCGTCCTCCTGAGGGGTTAAACACAGGGGAAGTACTCGGTCAGAGGGGTGGGCAGCTAGTGATTCTCCAATGGCTTTGTGGGTGAGACTGCCTGGAGGATTACCATCCAGGGCTTAAACAGGCAGTTTGGCCCAACAGAATACTAATTAATTAAAGCATAAATTAAAGTATAAATGTGTAAATGCTGAAATTGGAGGTTCTTTGAACTTATATATTGAACTGTAGCTGCTTCAGTAACCAATAGAGATGCATATAAATACATATGAGAGATTTTTAAACCATTTCCTTCTGTCAAATAAGCTTTCAAAGTCATTATTGAAACTTAGCCTGGAGCTTACCCAAATCTGAGCTCGCAAAAAAGGAGACTCTATTCCCCAAACCCCAGACTGCTAATTCTACAAACAGACTGCCCCATATGCTTCCTGGTTTTTTGAGGGCTGGATGCTCCACTGATCTGGACCACTGGGCTCAAACAACAGATGGACTAAAGGAGGAAATGAAAGGAGCACTTAGCTGAGAGAGCTGGCATGGTAACCATGAAGGATGGGGATGACATGTGGCCTTGTGTTTACTCTTTCTACCTTGGCAAAGCTGCTAAACCATTATACCCACAAGTGCAACACTTTTGATAAATGTATGCATTTTTTACATTCAGGGTCCCCAAAATATTAACACGAGCTCCCATTAAGATAACAGCACAGTAGTATAGGGGGAAAAGAGTCATTTCAACCTGGGTCTATTTTTCACTTTTTTGGTCATCATTCCTATTGGTTCTGGTAAAATAGAACTTGATGTAGTGTAGAGATTTCAGGTATCTCTACTAAACGCACCCTTATAATGTTGTCCATTAGGACAAACAACACGAGCTGGCAAATATTCATATTTTTAATAAAACTCAAATGTATCCAAATAGAGTATTTAACAGATGTTACGTGAAAATTCAGTCCATTGCACAGCAGATCTCTTTCTTGTTCCATTCACAGGACAACCTACAAACCACATTCAAACAGTTTTTCATTCAAAGCAATGTGAAAGTGTACAGAGGTCACCTAAAGGTCAGAGTGGAGCTTCCTGTCTGATAGTGTACCCGTTGAGTCAGCACTGTGAGGATATGTGTCTCTGTGGGAGTTTGTTTCCTGTTTTATTTTGGCTCCTTTCCTGTTTAGTGCTGGTCTTGTGTTGTCTGGCTTTGCCACTCAGTGCTGACTGGTTTCACCTGGCCTCTTGTGTTCACCTGTGACCCTGTTCAGTTGTGTGGCTGTACGCTGTTTCCTCCTGTGGACTAGTTCCCCTCTTTGTGTTCTTGTTTTGCCCTGTGGTCCCTGTTTTTGTGTGTTTGGACTTATGGTTTGCAGCCTTGCCTGATCGTGTTTCTTCATTATCATTAAACCCCTCAAGCTGCCTGCACTTGGGTCCTTTCCCTGCCACCATCATGCAACGTCCTAACCAGCGTGCGAGCACACATTTCTACACACATTCCGTTTGCTTTAATGGACATTACTGGGAATAAAGTAATCCAGAACAGAAAAGGAGAAACTTATTTTCAATATATAAACAATTGTATCTTTGTTATAAATGTTTTTCTGTTATTACACTGTTATTAACAACGGTGTGCAGATCAGACTGACCTTCTTCTGGCAGGTCTGCTCTGTCTCCCATAGCTGAGCCTGCTGCTCGGCGGACGCCACCTGAACCACTTCCTGCTTCTTGTTGATCCTGTTCCTCCAGTCCTCCTCACCACTCTTCTTCAGCAGTGCCACTCTGATATAAAACACAATATACATTTTAATAAGAGCAGAAGGCAAGTGAGCTAAGTTGACATGATGAAAGGCAGAATGATTACCAACCCTGATTTATGCATCCTGTTATCGATTACACCTCAGCTCATTAAAACTCATGTTGTGCAGCCAATCATTGCTCAAACCCACTGGCATTTCTTTTAATTACGTTGCTAAGCTATAAAAGATGCAAAATACTGTTTGTCGAATGGCTGAATTTGAGGGAAATGTGTATAAATCAATGGATAAGACATCTATTTCCATTTGAAGGAAAGGCGCAGCCATAACAAACATGATATAGCTTCAATAAAGAGCTGAAACAACCTGATACAGAATATATGTCCTCTGTCAGATAGGGTGGAACCACAATGGAAATACGACTTGGACATCTTTGTGCCATCCTTGACATTTCTTCAGTCGTGAATGATTTATTGTAAGGTTGTCTGTCTCATGATGGCTACAAACTAATCTAAGGGAAACACAGATGTTTTTTTCCATCTTAGAGCTACTTCAGGGGCAAAAATTGGATTGTAAGAGGTTTAAAGTCTACCGTACTCTTTTCATTTGCAGTCAGACGTTTATGGAAAACATTTTCTCAGCTAAGCAACTGTATCAGATTAGCCAGAAATGCTATGGCCACGTACACCTAGAATTAAACCAAAATATTTTTAACAACAGACTGAGACCAGAAACAAGAAAAACAGCACTCAGTTTAATGCCAGTTTCATACACTAAAAAATACACTGCTCAAAGCAAGTTAAATGATGAAGCTCTGCAGCAGTCGAACTTTATCCCAGGTGTCAAACTAGCTGCAAGCAGTGTTTTGGTTTGGACCTCTTTAATCGATCTGCCACTGCTAACATGCATGCTAACAGGACAAAATGTCGTTGACATCACCATGGGAGTTTATTTTAGGCTTTGGCAATTATTATCAATTTCCAACATGATCAAATAAAGGGAACAAAAACTGTGCTTCATGTAGAAGTTGCTTTTGTATTATATATGTACTAGCATCACCATTATTTCCATAAAGGTCATATGGAATAAATCCCTCAAGGGTGAAAAACCAGGTCAGAGATTTCTTTTCTGCAGTCGGAAACCGTAACTTGAAACAGGTCTACAAAAGTGCTGATAACAGATGGCCGAGGGGTAAAAGAAAGTATGTCATCATCTCTGCAGCGTGAGTGTGGACAGGGCAGAAATTAGGGCATTTTGAGGAATCTGCTAAGTCTCAGAGGATTTCTCCGGTCCACACAGCGCTCTGCTGGCTGGGAGGAGAAACACAATGTGGCTAAAAATGAATCTCTCTCACCTTCAAAATTGTAAAAGGCTGGAACAAACCTACATACTGCAAGGACAGGCAGACAGCGGCTGCTGCCTGACTCTGTCAAACGCTGCAAAGTTATGAGACACTGGCTATCGACAAAGAATCTCTGTCAGTGTCTGATCTTTGCTGATATCTCAGTTCTCACCGCTGTGAAAGCATTGCTCGGTAAGAGTTTACCCGCATGCCTTCATTTGGGATCTGGCTTTATTTTTCTTAACAGGCTATTATTGGAAACCTAGTTCTTATTTGACAATTTACAACAGACTGAGAGTCATAAATGAGTCATATACTGTATAAGCCAGAGCCTTAACACAAGTTAGAAAATGACAAAAAGTGCTCAATTTCTGTAACTTTTGCAAATGATTTCTGTAATCTTTAAATGTTGTTAAATTATTGTTTTTGGCGGCTACTGTCTGACCTTGGCAACTCAGCCAGTTGGGCTCAATAGTGGCAGTAATGAACCTTTTTACATTTTTAACGTCTACTATCTTGCTATTACTTTCAAACCTTCAGCTGTCACTCACCTCTCCCTGATGGACATCTGTTTGGTGGACATGCCGTCAGACAGTAGCTCTGCAGACTCTGTGGGGGACAGCAGATCTCCAGAATCGACACTGTGCCTGCTGAAGTCGTCGCTGTGTTCTAGGGGCAGAGACTGGGACTTGACCAGCGCCTGGGGGAAGGACTGGGGTTTGGGCGGTATCTGTGGAGGCACCTGGGGTTTGGGCTGAGGCTCGGGGGCTGTTTGAGGGTAAGGCTTAGGGAGAGGCTGGACGAATCCCTGAGGTTTGGGCTGGGTTTGTGGGGACTGAGTGAAAGGCTTGGGGTATGTTGGTGGGGGCTGGGAGGGCTGGGAGTACGGCGGGACCTGGATGTCGGACAGAGGTTTGGGTTGGATTGGTGAAGGCTGCTGTGTGAAGGGTTTAGGAAGCGTTTGAGGAGGCTGGACGTTGGTTTGCTGCTGCGGCTGGCTGCTTGAAACGTGAGACACCGTCCTGGATGACACTTTAGCTATCAGTGGCCTCAGTGGTGCAGGATGATCTGGCAGGTCTGAAAAAATGAATACTGTATATAAACACTGTCTGAGATAAACCTTTACTAGTCAAAATGTTTCTCTTTCTTTTAAATCAGGCATGTAGTATTAAAATTCATCTTTTATTCAGTAAAGAAACTGATAATAATTAGTCTTTTTATCATGTATAGCAACAGAATCAAATATAGCCAAAGATGAAACTGACTCTGGTGTGCGTAACATTAGTGCTATTTCCCTAAGTATTCCAAAGATGTTCAGTTGATGTTCTACCAGGCAAATAGTGCTTTCTGTTCACTTCACTAAGGTTTTAATGACCCTGCACAGTTATTTTGATGAAAGATGACAAGAAACGAGGGAGAGAGATGCAACAAAGGTCCCCTGCAAAATTTGAAATTTGGATGCAGCAGAAGCGACCAGATTGTTATATTTTCCCATTACATGCATTTTTACATATTGTTAGATTACCATGAATCCCTGTGTGAACCGTACTCATCCCTGAAACGCATGCGTGCACATGCACACATGCTCCCAGATTTGTAGGGAAGAAATGTGATTAGTATCATGCAAAGCCTGCTGTGTATGCTGCAAAAGGTCTATGTGTATTAATTACACTGTGGGGAAAGAAATCTGTCCATGTAGTCATATTTTGGGGACTCAGTTCCCAGTTGGGGACAACACACTTGCACCTACAATGAAAACCACTACATCTTAGGCTTAAGACGTCTTTTGTTAAGGTCAGGGTATGGGATGGTGTTAGGCATGTAGTGGCAAGTCCCCAGAGAATTAGTGTAAGTCAATACAAGACCTTCTAGCCTCGTGATACTATAGTATAATAGACTTCACTTCAGTGAAGATCTAACCATGCGGAACTAAATAAGACCACGGCCTGCAGACAAGGCTTCCATTGTGTCCTTCTTCATGTAAGTGCCGGCCAATTGATCTGCACTCTCTCACTGAGTGCTTTCATCTTTCTGTGTGCTGTTTGTGTGTATGCATGAGAAAAGACCACCCCTGGACACATTCTGCATTAGCACATAAAAACACGTCAGGCCCATTACAGTGTAGCATGTGCACGACTAACCCACAGGCGTAATGTGGTGCAGGGGGACCACATCCCTTTTGTAGGCCATGACAGTGAGCACATACAGTTTAAAATGAGAAATTCTTTGACATCTGTTAGCTGACAAACAGCATGTCAAGAGGGCTTCCTCTTTCTAGACAAAGAGAACCACGAGGAAAATTCATGGAAAAATATTCTAATTAGATGCAGCCTCAGACGTCTGTCTCTCCTTCACACAGTCGCTCGCTCTCTGTTTCAGCCAAATCAAATACCCCCAGCTGGGACAAGTGTGTGTGCAGCCGGGCAGAACGCAACCATGCGTGGGCACATGCTGCATGAGACAATGAAGGTAATGAGAGCAGCTCCTTCCATAGACATTGCTTCCTCCTTTTTTTGTCACTCCCTTTCTCTCTTTTCATTATGCCAGTTCCATTTTAATTTCCCTTCCCACATGCCTCATTTTGCCCCCAGCTATTCACGCCTCTTTATTATTCTTTCCCCCCACTCCTCTCCATCTCTTGTCTGTGTAAGCCATCAGAGAAGCCTCCTACCTGAGATGCCAGCCTGGCTCCTCTCCTGCTCCTGTGTGGAGGAGCTGTGAGCTGCCTCTCTCAGGTAGCCTCCTCGTCCTCTTCCTCCTCCCTCTGCTCTCTCCCTGTTCTTCTGGGAGTCTCCGTCTGCGGCTCTCCAGCTGGGCAGAGGCTCTGACTCGCCCCTCCACAAACAGGGCTCGGCAGGCTGCTGAGGCCGGGGATGCTGCTGCTGCTGCTGCCTGCCGTCCCGGTCCCTATCGGGGGAGTGTGGCTTTCCCTCGACGCTGCCGTCTTGGCTCTCTTCTCTGGCTCCTCCCTGCTGTCTCCCCCTATCCTCCTCCTCCTGACGCTCTCTCCATCCCTCCTCCACGGCCTCCCCCTGTCGCCTGTGACCAGCAGAACAGGTGGGGATGAGAGGAGCCCCCACTCTCTCTCGGCTCTCAGGGAGGAGAGGGGAGGAGTTGAGCTTAGGCTCAAGGTGGCCTGGGTCCCCACTCTGGGTCATGGAGAAATACCTCAACGCCCTCTCCTGGTGGCTGCTTGTGGTGCTGGCAGCCTGTTGTTGGGCAGGGATGTAGGGGATGGCAGTGGACGTCCCTGGACGGAGACCGTCATCATCACCAACGCTGCTGCTGCCTGCAGTGATGGTTACCGCGGTGACGGAAGCTTGGGATGTGACAGCTGCCACAGAGCGGACCAGGGAGACTGACAGGGGCTCCAGTTTGATCTCACCTCCGTATTTCAGCTGCAGGGACAGCATGAATCATGTAAGAAAGTCGGGATGGATAGAATGACAACAGAAGAGCTGAAGGGATTGATACAAGGCATGTGGCTGAGGCAGGGAAGTTAGAGATTAACAGAGGTATGTGTGGATCTTACAGAAGGGATGAGGTGATGAACAGATGGATGGAAGAACAAAGTGGGATGGCAAAGAGGATGAGAGGCAGGAAAGAAACGGATGGATGGACGAGGGGAAGGACAGCAGCAATTAAAGCAAATTAGGGGGAAAAAGGAGTAGATGAAGTTTGCTCATGAAGCCGTAGCAACTCTGTCATTCACAAAATGGCAGCAGGAAGCACAGACTTTAACACAACTGAATCATAAAGACAAAACAGAGCAAGCATTTACTGTCTCTTATAGCAGTTATCATCTGACACATTTTAACATAGCATTCATCTTTCCTGGATCTGGTCCAATAATTTGTTAACCAACTTATCATTTGACTTATATAATGCATGGACTTGCCAATGGTGTCCTTATTGGGACATTTTGGTGTATTCAACCTGGTGTATTTCGAATAATGACTCTTTCCTAACAGGAATGTCTGGATGAGAAAATAAAAATAAATTAGTAAAATAAATGTAAAATACCCTGCGATCTGCTGTCAGCTAATGTACCCCTGAGCAAGGAACAGTACCTAACTTTAAACTAGAGCTGCATGATATATAGAAAAATCACATAATAAATTCAATGTGACAACAAAAATGACTTTTGGTGCCTTCAGACAATGTTTCATGAATGACTGAATAGAGATGTGATCTCCAAGGAAAAGGAATAAATCACTAATGTTCATTTAATTCAGTTCAGGAAATTATATGACTTACCAGTACCAGCCTTAAAGCATTGTTTGTTGCAAGTTTATTCAGGTTTGAAGGAAGCCTGAATTAACCTTCATGCACTCAAATACTGCCATGCTTGTTATGCAATGAGTGACTTTGCTTTGTCCACAATTTAGACAAAGTAACTTCAAACTCAATAATACACATTGGACTATATGTATGGACATCATTAAGCTCAGCACAGCTACTGTAAGCAAGACAAGACAACACTGGTCACTCGCAAGACCAATCAGATCAATCAATAGCAGGATCATTTGATGCAACCAATCAGAAGCTCTGTACAGGCAGCAGTGGTCTTACATGTTCTCCCTGATTGGCCTCTAAGTCACCGTTACACACCGCAGAGGTTACCGGCTGCTCAGCTTCCTGTGTAGACAGGAGCGATTGCGACTAAGACTCACTGTTGAGAACATGGTGGAGGTGAAGTCAATCTATTACAAAGCATCTGTGTTTCTTGGGACACACAACAGTTGCTCTCTAATTGTTGCACTGTATTTCCCGCGTGCTTAAACATCAGTGTAGGGAATTATAGGATATGAATCACGGGAAGAATAATAAATCTGTGTATGGTGGTGAAACATCAGGTAATGTTTTGGCAACACAAATGGAAAAGCATCCCACCAACAACATCAGCAGCAGCAGCAACAAAATGAGATCAAATATATTCCTTAAAGCGGGAAGATTCTTCACGAATAAACAAACACTGTTGTGCATATCCACTAACAAAATGGTTTCCCTATACACAGTATTTGTGAGCTTCCATTTTGTGAATTGTTGGTCATTTGTGACATCTAGAGGCCACTGTATTAAAAAGCAAGAAGGAGACTAAACTTTGTGACCTCTGTTCTTTTCGGTGTATCTGAGAGGCATCCAGCTGCACATCAGCACCAAAGGAGAACCGGTTCACTGCAAAGCACTGCAGTGTTTGAGACCTGGCAGGGAATCAGCTTTTGCGTCAGGATCTTACATCAATAAATCAAATAATCCTTAGATGCAGTATTGTTCATTCCCATTACTTCACGATGTCTTCTGTACATCTGTTCTTCTGGCCTACTCTGGTGCTCTACACTCGTCTTGGTTTGCTATTGTGCTAATTATTTCGCCGTCATGTTGGTGTCTGCACCTCCAACATTTGTCCTGCTCATGAATGTTTTTGTGACTATTTCTTCTCTTGAAAGCTTTTTTATATATTTCTTTCCTTTGGCAACCAAAAAACATGGGAATAGTGACTCTGCTGTGATGTTGTGAACTTTAATCTACCAAACTAGTTAGTTAGTGTTAGTTTCTTCTATTTTACACAACAGAAGATTATAGAGCAACATTTTGCTCAGAAGTGTTGAAGAAATGTGTCAGAAGTAAGACTTTAATTGATCTTGAGCATTTCCTTTATTGATCAGATATAAGTCATGATAATGCAACTGTTTTTATAGGAGACCTGCAACTTTATTCCAAGAAATATTATATGAGCTAAAACCTCTTTTACCTGATCCACCTCTCCCTGGGTAATGGGTTGAGTCTGAAACCGGGCGTTGGCCCTGCGCTGGCGGGTGTCTCCTCGGGTCCCCTCGGGGCTCTTGGCCGTAGCCTGAGCGAGGCGATTGAAGAGGGCCATCTTCTCAGCCAAGCTAAGGGTGGACAGGTCAGGCTCGTTGGAGACCATCTTCTCACCATCTCCTTCCACCCCAGGACCAGGAGCTTGAGCTAGTTTCTGGTGCTCCTGGGTCTCCATGTCCTGATCCTGGACTGCTGAGCCTGGCTGGGAGGAAGCCTGGATGCTGGGTAGCGACAGGGGGGTGTCAGTGGGTGAGAGATGCGTGTAAGTCTTCTAATAACCATTTTATTTAGAAAGAAAGATCATCTTGTCTGGGAAGAGTTCATGTCTTAAACATTATTATTTTTACTGGTTATAAAAAAATCTTGTCCAACCATTAAAACAAGCATTATCATCACCGTCCCTGCATTCGTATCGCAGAACTGTGTAACTGTGGGTTTCTAATTTAAGGTATATAAGATTAAACAAGAAACTAGATATGAGGTATTATCATTATGTCAAGAATGAAACACTACATCCAGTTGCCTTTGACTTAATACGTTTAGACATCCTAAAATATGACTGAGAATCTTCATCAAACTGCACGTTTAGTCATTTAAAACTGACTAAACGTGCAGTTTTTAAGGGTATCAAAAACAAATGCATTCCTCTGCTAAATATCAAAGATCTCAACATGCATGCAAATACCAGCTGGCAGGTAAATAACTGTGAGAACTGTGTCAAATTACAGGCGGAGCTACAGAGACATAAGTAGATCAGCACACATATGCCAGATAATCATATAATGCACTCGGATGTTTGCAGGGGATATGTCTCCCAGCACTGTGCTAAGTTAAACCAGGGTCGGTAAACAAACTGCAGGACACATGAACCCAGACATGCAGAGGCCTTTAACTGGCTCAACCTCTGAACTTTACGTGAGATATTTAACTGACATTTGTGACCTGCATGTGAGAAACACTGCAAGAGGGAATGCTTGGAAACTGGGCATGGAAAGTCCTGAATGAGCTATTGTGTAAACAGCGACTTCTTTCCCCTATAAGGTGCACACAGTTAAAAAGCAGCACACGAGGGGGCAGGAATAACAAGGTAAGATGAGTTGGATGAGCAGAGCAGCACTGCAACCAGGAGAGGGAGATGGAGAGTAAAATGTCTCTGTGGCACATTTACATTGTTCAGAATGAGTATAAATGACAAATTAAGATCACAAGAAGAAACAGATGCACTTATGTCCCATGCTCTGCTCTGGTACTAAATTTCAGCAGCAACAGCAATAACAAACAAATTTCCTGGATCTCAGTGCATCTTGGTGTTAAGCTTTAATTAAAGCATTTACTGTACATCGTGCAATTAACAATTCCCTTTGTAATAAAGGCTTAATGTATAGATGTCAAGTGAGGGATGGCATTGTTTTTGTTATTTCTAGGGAAATCGCAGTGAAACCACTTGGTAAAATACAAAAAAAAAGAGCAATGTACGAAAAACATAAAGATTCGCATTCCCTCAGTGGATTCAATGCTAGATACAAATTCAAATTAAAAATCTATTACACTCCATCCATGGTCATTTCTAAACCCACAGAGGTCCATCAACTTGAAAATAAGTGACACTGTGTGGTGGTTGGTGTTCACTGCGTGGGGTAAAGGGGTACAGGGGGCATACGTGCACATTATTTAAGTAAGTAAACAACACATACATACACATGCAAAGCACATACAAGTAAGCAGCCTAGCTCAGCTGTACCTGATGCTGGTCACACTGGTGCTGACTACAGTGGGACTGGGGACGCGAGTTACATTAGTGTGGCTGCCCAGAGGTTGTGATGAGGTGGGAGGATCACTTTAAAGCGGACAAAAGGAGGTATAGATGGACAAAACTGTAAAATACACATAATGCAAGGCAAAAAAAACATACAGTCACTGAAAATGAGTTGAGAGGAGAAGTTAATAGGTAAACACTTGAAAGAATCTACCATGAAGCATTGACAACCTCCTTGTTGGTAACAGGTTGTGTGTGTGAGCGATCCTGAACTCTTCTCAGACGCCTTTCTACAGCGGCGTTTCGAGAGCGCGGTTTGGGAACACCGCCCTCTGATGTTCTTTCCAGCTCCTGGAAAAATATGTCAGGAAGACACTAATCGGTGTTTTGGATTAGTAAAGTTGAGGCCATAACAGTGACGTGAAGTGAAAAACAAAAATATCACTTTAAATGTCTATGAACACCCAGTTGACTTACAGGTATACAATATTACACAGTTTGCTGTAAATCTGACCAAGTTCCAGGCTTTTGATTTTGAGATTATGTGTTTAAAACATTACTCTTTCAGAATATACACTATTAATCATCTGTTCATCTGAGTGAAATACACTACATAAAGTAGAGCTTTTACCCTGAAGAGAGACCTCTTGGCAGCCACACTCATCTTGGCTCTCTCATCAACTTTTCCTTCATCTAATGACAAATGACAAAGAAGAATTATGTCACATGGCATCAACTGTATTTAAAAAAATTCACTAAAATGGCCTCAAATTATAAAGATATATTGTGCATATATGCAACAGACTGAAATACCTTCGGCATCCTGTAGCTGTGATGGGCTTAGACGAGACCTGCAGAAAACAGAAATATACATCAGCCATCAGCATTAAGATTATATTTTTTCATTTGAGGAACCACTGGATATTATCGTGATCTGAGTGTCAATTGTGATGGAAATTTTCCTCTGTCGTCCAATTCAGTGCATTTCTCTCTGTACATAAAACGGTTGTGAAGGGCTCTTGCAGGTCTCTACAGAGAGCCCCTCCTGTACCTATCTGACTCCAGCCGCTCTGCTGAAGTGATGGGCTGGGTCCTAAACCTCTCCGACATGCGACTGTCTCCTGGAGTGATGTAGCGCCGAGGCCTCCGAGCACCCCTGTCCCGATCACTGCCTCTATCCGGATCTACCTCCATTGCTGTCAGATCTACTTTAGTAGTCTCCCTTTGCGAGTGGTGAATAGATTTAGAAAGATTGACGGGGACAACAAAAAGGAAAAGTAGAAGTAAGAAAACTATTAACGATGGCTGGATGCTTTAGTAGACTAGCAGTTTACCAGAAAGTGAACTCAAGTTAGAAGAACAAGGTCTCACACATTGATAATGCCACACACGCTGAGCACAACGTAACTGCAACCCAACTGTGGGCTGCATTACTCAATGTTAACATGCAGCAGCACACAACTTCCAAAGGGTAACTTTCAAGAACTGATTGTAACTTGCACAAGTAAGTTAAGGTCAAAAAACAAATCTGCAAACACGGCAATAAACACGATAATGGTAGGTATCACAGCGATACACCTTGAAACCTTTCATGCCACGGAACAACATTCTATCAGCATTATTTTCTTGGATCACTGGATTGTTTATTTGCAACAGCTTACTAATGCAGAGTTAGACAGTTATTTAGTAATGTAACACAGAGCCCATGCCAGTGGACCTACAGCTCAGGTTTCCGGTTGGCATTCTCCAGATAAGAGTGTCGCAGCTGTGCTACTGACACCCTGGTGTCCAGGGTGCTCTCTCCGTTAGCCATCGCTGATGGAGGGATGACCCTCGATGTCTCTCTGCTGACCGCTGCCCTCTCCATACGATACATGGCAGAATGCTGGCTTACACCTATATCTGACATGGAGCGGGTTCGTATTTTGGGTTTGGGCCCTCCGCTTATCTCCATGCTTCTTTGTTTGGCCTGGGGTACAGAGGAGCCCTTATGGAGGCAGACGACTGAGTCAACACTCTGATGCCCTAATGCATCCTGCTGCTGCTGCCTGTCTTCGTGTAGTTTGGGCTGCTGTTGTTTTGTCTGGGAGCCTTGCTGAAGACTTGGAGGCTCTTGTCTTTGGAGCTGCTGTATTTGAGACTGCTGGTGTCTTTGAGGCCCTTGTGGCTGTCTTGAGTGCTCATACTGAAGTTGCCTTTGAGGATCTTGCTGTTGAGTTTGAGCACCATCTTCTCCCTTTCTGTGTTCATACTGTTGTTGTGTTGGAGGCTGTTGCTGAAGAATTTGGATCTCTTGATGATACACAGGCTCTGAGGATTGATGTTGCCTGGGCTGCTGGTGTACAGAGGTGTGGGAAGGCTGCATAGATCTAAATACTCTCTCCTCCTGGCTCTCATGGCTAGAGAGGTGCTCTCTCTCTCTTTCTCTGATCCTCTCGACATTTCTCTCCCTCCCCCTCTCCCTCGGCCTCTCCCTATCCCAGTCTTCCTCGCCTTGACTCATCCTCCTCCATTCTGGGCTGTAGTTCTGCCAGTCCGTGTCTTCTTGCCGGCTCCTATGAGTATCATCCACACTTTTTTCTCTTCGGCGGATCTCTGAGGGCAACACTGCTTTCCTGCTCTTTAGCAGGCCCTCTGTATGGGCCTCTTCTTTCAGGGCTTGCCTGGCCTCCAATCTTGCCTCCCTATGGGTGGCATAGAGTTGGTCGGCACTCACTCTCCTTCGCGGTTGTACCTCAGGAGGAAGTTTGGCAGTGGCCACTGGGGTAGGGATGGCCAAATAGGGCTGCGAGTCCACAGCAGGGCTAGAGTGTTGGTACTCAGGAGCAGAGGGAGGGTAGGCTGTTTGGCCATGGGCAGGATGGTGGCCTGGGCTGGCCTGAGGCTGGGTAACAGTCCTTTGCTGGGTGGGTTCTGAGCGCTTTGACATACACTGAGCAGTGTTCCCCTGAGTACGGTGTCTGTTAGCCTGGTGCCTGTCTGGACTCCAGTCTGGGGGCCTCTGGACAGTTTCATCTCTGGACAATCGTTCCCTTACTCGGATTCTTGGGGAAAGGAATGGACAAGGGACACTGAGATTCCAATTCAATTAAAGAGCTATTGCACTCTCCAAACCCACAACTCAACTCAAACAAAAGGTGATCTCATAGGCATATAACAAGCAATTTACCCCCATGGGACACAAACATTAGTAAATTATATAATAAGCCAACCACAGTTTTACTATTCAACTAGAGATTTTGAGTAGAGTGGTGTATCTAGATTGCTCTAATCTCACTGTAGACCACTAAGCCAGACATAATTGATGGGCCTCTGCTTTATCTGTCATGGCACGAAGGACTGTTTCCGTGGCATAGATTGGACATATACACCGACCAGCCATAACATTCAGACAGCATGGGCACCCTGACTGGTCTGCGCCTACGCAGCCCCATATGTAACAACCTGTGATGTTCTGTGTGTCCTGACTCCTTTCTATCAGAACCAGCATCACTGTTTCAGCAGTTTGAGCTACAGAAGCTCTTCTGTTGGATCGGACCACACGGTCCGGCCTTCACTCCCCACGACCATCAATGAGTCTTGGCCGCCCATGACCCTGTCACCGGTTCAGCGGTTCTCCTTCCTTGGACCACTTCTGGTAGGTGCTGCCCCCCGCAGACCGGGAACAGCCCACAAGAGCTGCAGTGCTGGAGATGCTCTGACCCAGTCGTCCAGCATCACAGTTTGGTTCCTTGTCAAAGTCACTCACTTCTTTACACTTGCCCATTTTTCC
>JAVQJF010057546.1:0-52586 GCA_036023855.1 Gadopsis marmoratus
CCCCCCCCCCCCCCCCCCCCCCCGCCGTAGGTGCGCTGCACCAGCCCACGCACGCAGCCAGCGGTGCAGGCGGTGCGCGCAGATGTGGCTGGACACGTGGTCTGCTCCAAGCATTCTCCACGCGCGCACTACTTTCTCTCACGTTCGGATTCTTTTCACTTCTTTCGTGTTTCTCCGGCCGCCGCCGCCGCCGCCGCCTGTAGCCGGACCCAGAACACAACCCCGAGCCGCCGGATGAACACGGAGACATCTCTTTTGTTGTTTTTAAACTGGAACAAAGTGCGCTCCTCTGTTTGTTTTTGTGTTTTTTGTTGTTGTTGTTGTTTGTTTCTTCGCTGCGCCGCAGCGTCCGAGGCGGGACGCCGCAGCTCCCTGCGCTGCGGGACTCGGCCGACGGCGTTCAGAGACTGTCGCGCGCGGAGCTTTTGACTTGTTGACTCCGGAGGACAGCGCGCGCTCAGAGGGAGCTCCCGGGCACGTGCTCACCGCAAATGCTGCGGGTGTGACTCGAGGCAGCGCCACCGCAGCGGCAGGGTCCCGCAAAGCACGATGAAAGGTAGGCTGGTGGGACCGAGGCCCGCAGCGTCGCCAGCGGTCGCCGGGTCCGTTCCGCGCTCGCGGCTCCGCTCGCGCTCTTTCTTTGTCACCTCTCGGACCCGCTCTCTCTTCTCGCGGGGCCGCTCGCGCCTGAACATCTGCTTCCAGTCACGGGCCCCCGCATATCAAACACTGGCCCGCGCCAACGGAACACGAGCGTCACCAAGTAGAGTTTAAAAAAAAAAAAAAAATAAAGTAAAGGTTTTCAGTGAAATGTGAAGTTGTGCGCTGTCAAGCTGCTTTTTCCTTTTATTTATTTTTTTTAATTTTTTTCCCACGTCGCTCTTGAAATACGTCTCTGTGTTGGATGAAAAGCTGGACTCTCGGCATAAAGAACCCAACAGCACTGAAGGAAACAATTTTCAATTTTCGAGATGTTTATTAGTCCATTCCAAATTTTACATCAAATCGCGAAAAAAAACTTTCTTTCCAAAAACAAACAACAGCCGCATACATTTCTGAAGCTACAATATATACAAAAAAAGTTTAAAGGAAGGAAACACCGAGTCAGACGTAACTATACATGGACAGCGTTTATTGTGGTGGACTCGCACCTTTCGACACATTACGGCTGATAGAACAGACCCCGAGTCAGTGGTTAACAACTTACATTAAGTTCGCCCGGATGTGATGCTCGTGCGGTGAGCTGATGTTTGTGGACGTTGCTAAATTAGCATCCTGCACGTCATTCTCGCAGGTCAGGATGCTGGTGACATTGTGACATTATATAAACATGACTCCTGCCACCTTGTGGTCCGTCTGAGAATACAAAGCTCTGCATTGTGTGCATGGACGTGGGCAAGTCACAGCAAATCTGTCATGTGACCGGCATGTTGGCCACTGTAGCTGCAGTGACAGGCGGTGGGGCTTAGTAAATGGACTTTACTTCCCAAAGTGCTGTTACGGTAATCTCAGCTTGAACAGTAGTCTAATTCACCCCTTCACACACCGATGGGGACACCGTTTCCATGCTGGCCTCCACCAGGGGCACCTTGGGGGTTCAGTTCGACATGTGGACACTCCTTCGACAGGAGGAGCTGGGATCGAACCACCAACCCTGGGGTTAATGGACCACACAGCTCCCTTAGTGGAGGCTATTATTGTATTTGATTTAGTCTAGGTTTTCCTTCTGTAACAATGGGTCAGCAGGTGCAGACACCTTGGGTGGCAGGTACCAGGACCAGCATGCACCTGGGAGGCTTCGTTTTTTTTTTTACCAGAGCTAGAAAGGCAGATTTCTTTGTTGATTTCCTTGTATGCTACGGATAGGTTCCACACAATCCACAAGAAAAATGCAAAAACCTGAGTTTGAAGGTTCATTTTTAACCCTGGAAATAGCAAAAAAAATCCACTTACTTGGATTTTCTGGAATTTTAGGCCGTCGTCAGTGGATGGAATTTGCTCATCCACTGACGAAGGTCACGAGATGTGGCTAAAAGCTCCTGGTGGATTTCCTTTGCCTGCGTACAGTTTATTCCTGTGGTGCATCTTGCTGCTGCTGATGGCACGCTTTTTTAGTTTAAATTGTCTACAGGACAAACACAGGCACTAACATGTTACAGGAAATCACAACAGTCAGTGGCCATTTGTATTTGCATTGACACATTGTAGTATGTCATCAATCCCAGTGAGCACTTATTTGGTGATTTGCAGGCCAAGACATGTCTCGGTTAAAGCAGAGCTAAATTTGGTCATGAAGTGAGAGTCTTTAGATGTCTAGTTACCAGAAATAACGATTTTTTTTCAACAGCATCTCAATTACAATACTTCAACATGGTGCAGGTCAGTACTGTGTGTTGAAATATCGTCATCAAAATGCTGTTTAACCAGGAGTTACATGCTGGGATGGAATTTGGCGCCAGCCAAATGCTGGCAAAACGTGCAGGTGGCTGGTAGGTTTCAGAAACAAAATAATGATTTACTGTTGAGTGGCTGGTAGATGTTCACATTTAAAAAAAGTAAATTTCCCACCCTGGCTACATATAATTTAGATTACTAAAAACATTTCACTTTTCAACCAAAGTTTACTCAGTTTTAACAGAGATGCTTAAGACATCTTTTGGCCTACAAATCAAATGGGCTCTATTCCTGTGATGTTGAGCAATCCTCCTTAAGTTTCATGGCCCCGCACAGCAATATTCAACCCAACATCCAAACTACACTGAGTATTTTCAGTATCTGCAAATCCACTCAGTTTCAGCCCTTTGGGTAAAATGTGATGAGCTCCATTTCCCGTGAATGACTCTTATAGTCGAAAACACTTCCGGTAACATTACCATTGCAATGGGACACAATCACATTTCTTGGAAACACAAACAGGAAACTGGGTATTGGGGTTATTGGGAAAGGCAAATTCCTCAAGCGGGTTTGTGGTTTCAGATTTAGATTGTTGTGTTCACCTCTAAACTCACTCTGCTCGCCGCCATGAGATGTCTGCTCAGGAGGCGATGTGATTTCTTACAGTTCTATGCTCCAGGAACAGCCATTTCGGCTCATTCCCAGACTACGTTTTAACCCCAGGAAGAGAGGCATGTAGTACACCACGAGTCCCATGTCCCATTAGCTTTCTTCATTCGCCTCTATTCACAAAATCTTCTCTGATGGGGCAGCCATTGCTCTCATGGGGCCACATGTCACTGCCGTTGGCATTATACATGAAGAGATTTTTTTTTCCTGAAGATCCTTGGGACATGTGGTCTTTCTTTGTTTTCCCTGGCCACGGACGAGGGCGCAAAAAATCTCTGAACTTGGCAAAGTGCGTTCCCACAGTCACAAGAGCTGTTTGAAAGGAGACGACGCGCAGGCCGTGGGAGATAGGAGAAGTCCCACCAAGTGAAAGAAAAAGAGAGTTTGCTTAAAAGAGCTGAGCTGATCTGAGCGAGACGGGGTGTATGGTTTTTTTGTTTAATGTGAAGCACTGCACAAAAGATGGCTTCAGTGAAAACGCCTTCTGCATCGCTGTGGCCACTCGAGCTTTGAAAAATAGACGTTTTACATAAATTGCAATGTCTGAATAAGACTTAAAGGAATTAAATTTATTGTGAAAGTTGATTCATGACAAAAAAAAATCTGTCAAGTTCCACTTACCAGGTTTTTACTGGACCTTTCAACAGCATTTCGCAGACTTCATCAGCAGAAAAGAGACTGTGAGAGCTCTGGGAAAGATGTTTGCAAATGGACGCTGACTTCAGAGTTGTTTTTTTTAAGAATTTTATTTATTTGGATGCTTATGTGATAATGTGAAGTTGTGTCCCTGTCCCTCTGTTTTCACTGTTGAACTGCATTAGTTTCGTAGCTTGTTATATCTTTAATTTACAATTTCTTCATATTTTTCTGTGTCTCTCTTCCCTCCAGACGACTTTGCTGATGAGGAGGAGGTGCAGTCCTTTGGTTATAAGAGGTTTGGTAAGTATCAAGTGACTTCTTGACTTCCAGCTGTGAACTTAAAGGACCACCCTCACTGGTGCAAATCCCTTATGACGCAGCAGTGATGTCAATTCTCAGTATGGCTGCATGAAGAATCGTTTCTTTAAGTATAGTATTTTGCTTGGCTGTAACCCGCCAAAAATAATCCACTAGGTTAAAGGCAGACCACATTTCGTTTCCCAGAAACGAACTTATTTTTGGCTGCTGCTTTCATTTTTATTTCTTTGTTACAACAGCGGTGGAGTACAGTGAAAAGGGAAACCGCAGCATCATGGGTGTTCTTGACCAGTCGACTGACTTTGCAACCTTATCAGCATCTCAGTGTACTTTTCTTTCAGTCGGCACCAAAACTGCACATAATGACTGAAAAATCTGTCTGGAAATGGCTCTGCTGATTTCCCTCACTGTATCTGGTTTGGCGATTAAAATTTCCCAGACAGGTTCATAATCTCACCCACTCATCAGGCAATAAGACTTATTCCCATTGGCCAGATGTTGGTAACTCTCCAGCTGTGTGCAGCACGTTCAAAATTCTTACATTAACACACTCCTTGAGTTCAAGCAGGTCTCCTGACACAAGCCACAATCTACATAGGTCTGGATATTATTCTATTTTTTTTTTAATGTTGGTACTTTTTGTATAGAATATGACTAATCATTCCAATACTCACCGTACCAGAAGTTCAGATAGTGATGCAGCATTTTTCCACGACAATTACTAAATTTTTGTTTCTATAAGATATGTTTTGGTAAGAAAATGCTTTTAACTGCCATTTATACACATTTATATTGGTGCTGTGACTTGAACCTAGAATTTAAAAGGTCAAGTTGGTCATTTAAAAAATGGCGGCCATTAGCCAATAATCACATTTCTGCAGTGTTCACACTGCCGAAATACAGCAGCAATTTCTACATTTAGGCCCATTACGCTTCATCCATCTAAGGTAGAACAAGACGCTCTGTAACTTCTGAAAGGATGTGACAATAGAAATAACTCTTTTTTGTAGTTGTGACCTTGAGCTTTTGTGTAAACGCTGAATCAATTTCTTGGTCAGTGTCTTTCACATGTAGCACCAAATGTCATTTATCAATACAAATATTATACACCACCCAATCTACACTGAATGCATTTACATACACAGTGTCCCACTGGTCCTAGATACTATCATTTTCTGCTTTCTTTAACTTTAGTGTGATGTATTAGTGTTTCCCAATACGTTTCTCCTGCTTCTATCCCAGAACAGAGATTAGGTTTCAACACTTTGGTTTGAAACGGTCACAGAGGTCCGTCTGGTTTAAAGGGTGTTTTGGAGTATGTGTGTCATCCAAGCACTCTGTATGTCAGGAAGTGTGGGTGCAGTAGGAGTGCACATCCTGTGTCATCATGATCAGTTTATGCGTGTGTGTGTGTGTGTGTGTGTTTGACGTTCTTTACAAGAAGAGTAGAGTTTGGACTTTCTGTTTCTGTATTAGTCAGTTACTTGACTTGTGGCTACTCAACAGCTGTACAGGAGCAAGGGTTAAACGAACACTCCACCTGAAACGTAACTTTTGAGTATCACATACTCACTGTAGGCTCGTGAGTGCCCTGTATGGAAGCATCTGAATTTGTTTCTCTGCTCTTTTATTCAGGGTTTCTTTTAAAGGAATAATATGGCATTTTCAGAAATAGATGAGACGATTGATAACACTCTCATGTCTGTACGCTAAGTATGGAGTCAGAGCCAGGATGTGATTAGCCTAGCTTAGCATAAAGACTGGAGGAAGAGGAAAAACAGCTAGCCTGGTGTAGCTGTTTCTTGACAAACAACGGTGCCAACGTCTCCACCGCAGTGAAAACAAGACTCTAGGACATCGTGATGCCTGGCTGTTGTTTGCCTAAAAAAAAGTTCATGTTCCTCCCCCTAAAACTGCAATATGTTGTTTTTACATTTCTGTTTGTGTACAGATTAAAGAAACGAGATAAAATGTGTCCGTTAGTGAGCGTTAGCGGTGCTGATAGACGTATTCTTGAACTTTGGATAGAGCCAGGCTCGCTCTTTAATGTTAAGCTAAGCTAATCACCTCCTGGCCCCAGCTCTAAATTCAACGCACAGCCATGACAGTGGTGGCATTTCCAAAACGTTTTAACTATTCCTTTCATTGTCTTCTGTCTGTTGCTTCCAGACATTCTTGTGAAATACGTTGTCTTGCTTCTCGTATGTCCTCAGAGCAGAGACGAATGAGGTGCTTGACTCATTTTGACATCTGCTTTCCACAAGAGGTCTATTATCCCACTGAGAGCATGTCCAAACCTGAGAAGTTGCTGAGCCACTTCCTGTGTCCATACTGGAAGTTTATTCAGTGCAAACCTATACACACGGAGAGAGGGGTGGAGAGGGAGTGGACATCGTAGGGTTTCAGGGTCTATGGTGCTGTGCCAAGGAGAGAGAGGGAGAAGCGGGGGGGGGGTGGAAAAAGAGACAAATACCACCTCCAGTGGAGATGATTTCACAATCATTTTTATTTTACAACAGCTTTCTTTATCTCAATGTTCCTCAGTGCTTGGTGGTTGTTTCTGCTTTTATTAATATGCTTTTTTTGGTTTGTTTTCCAATTTACAAATGTTATTTTCAGCTGAGGAGTCACATTCCTCGCCAGACTTATTTTTGGGAGCAAAACAGCAAGTGGTTTTAATTTACGGGGAATTTATGACCAGAAAAGAATGTTTTCAGAATGCCTACCTGTTACTTACAACCCCCCCCCCCCCCCTCCAGGGCATGCATGCTGTTCGTGTTCTGTCGCCCTAATGAAAGATTACTCTCTCATGCTTTCAATAAAGAGCCCAGTGAGTCGGAGTGATTGCGAAACATTAAAGGCTTACAGAGAAGTCGAATAAACGTTAACAACGCGGTAACAAAAGGAGAGACAGAGACAGAAAAAAACAACACAGAGCACTGCTGCTTTGACTTGTTGTTGATCTTATCCCAGAGCTGAGAAGTCTGCAGGGACGGTCTGTAACTGGCCAAAAGGATGGTGGGCCAATCCTGGATTGACCAATGACAGGGAGGCGGGAATGAATCCCAGACACAGCACAAATTACTGCGTCCCTGCAGGGGCCGGCGTAAAGCATGCCATGAGGATTTGTGCTGAGAGGGTTAGTGGGGGGAGCAGACGTAGGTCATCTTCAGGTCGGTTGAACAAACCCCTTCACTCAAGATCAGTCCTTTGTTTAACTCTCAGCGTAATACAGCTGATAATGACTGAAATGCAGACAGTGATGAGAATAAAAAGAAGTCGGACATCTCACCCAGTGGAAAGCTCAGTGCAAGTCAGCTTGTCTTCAACTGGGATATAACTGTACATGCAGCTAAATATGAGAGTGATCATAACACATCGTAAGAGTTGGAGCAAAATCCAAACAGAGACAATTATGACTGGAAAAGAATATTTCAGATGGAAAATGGCTCAGTGCCACTTTGTTGTAGTTTGTTTTTTGTCTTTCATTACATCCACAGTTTCATTCTCTTCTCAAAAAAAGAATAGCAGGTTTTTTTTTTAATCCCAGGATCCCTAGAATTACATTTGCATTAGAAAAGTGCATCAGGCGTACTTTATGTATACCGCCGAATATATGGCACCAATGCAGGAAGTAATGTTCCGTTTATGTTCTGAGACAGACAGTAATGTCACGACTTCACACACACTTTTGTCTCTCACGAGAATGTACGTAATTTACGTACTCGGCTCCGAATGGGCAGTTCCTTTCTCACAGTGAAACTACTGCATACTGGCACGCAGCGAAGCATGTATTTTCTTATTCAAGTCCTGGTAGCTTGTTAAAGTTATATCATAGAGATCAGTCCCTGCCTGCACTGTTGCAGGGCTGCATTTGTTATCAAGATTGGAGAGCAAAATGTATTCCAGCTGCCTTAACTTCCATCTTATCTTTATAGTAATCACTATTACACACTTATAGTACAGACGTTGCCATGCAGACATTAGGAAAAAACGCTCTTATTAACTCAATATGTCAATATAAAAGGGTTTCATTTATAAAACATGACAGTTCTGGAGTTGCAGTGGAGCTACTGTCTGTAAGTAGTTTAATATGACCGAAATCGGCCTAACCCACCTCATCAAACATCTTCACACCACTCCATGCTACGTGTCCCTGAGGGATGTGCTGGCCAGTGGTAACGACACGCCTGCAACCAACTGTCATCCGACAGGGTGTTTTCTTTCACATAATGAATGATTGTTAAAGCTCTCCTTTCACAGCAGGTTTTGGCTCGGCCACAACAATAACACGTAGTATTGGAAGTGTCCGACTCCAATTTCGGTCAACGCTCTCAAAAAGGCGTGAAGAGGTTCCACATATGGCTCGGCATCAGTGTTACGCTTCATAACATCAGCCTCGCAAACAGAAAGCTAGGATGAAAATGTGTATTTTCCTTTGTCCTACAGTGAGTCACGGTGCTGCTCACTACCCGACTCTCAGACCTGGTTGTGCTGCGTTTGCTGCTCTGGCTGTGATTGTGTTGGCCCCAAACCAGCACACCACTCAGTGTTTTTCTTGTTTATGCTTTAGTACTTGTATTTTTGGAGATGCAGAAAAATGTCTGCGTGTTGTGCGAAGAAGGCAGCCGTGTAGAGGTTTTTTTTCCGTTGACTCAGCGCTCAAGTGTTTCAGATGAACATGTCAAACCAGGCATGTGTTTGTGTATTCACATCTGTACAGCTGCAAAGGAAAATATCAGAACCACTTGATCTTCCCGAGCATACTCGCAGCAACTTTATATATTAGCAGGATTAACTTCGCAGTGTTAAGTGGTTGAATACAGCAGCTCAGTGTGTCCTTGTTTCTTCATTTTACATTGAAACAGCTTCATTTTTACTTCATTATTCAGCTTGGCATTGTATTGTGTTAGCCGTGCTCGATGTCATTTTCTGTCGACACAGAAGTGGTTATTGATAGCTAGATATTCTTATTTAAGAGATGTTATCTCTAACAATACATTACATACCTGTAACTCTTTTACCACTTTCGACACAGACCAGAGAGCAGCCACACTGGTCTGAGCCGGCAGTCAGATACCACCTTCTCTGTGCTCAGCGTCTTTCCCCAAAAGTTAAGCCAGACCGGGCTGGACGGCTGGCAGGGTCCACACTGTGTGGTTTTATTCGCTCAACGATGAAGCTTGAAAGTGGTGTGCGGTGTTGGGATGGAGTACAGCACAGACTCGGGCTGATGATCATCATGCTGGGTGATGTTTGCTGCTGATTCGGTATCTTAAGTGCTTCCACGGCGGGCCACCCACCGGGCGTGACCACACAAAAACCCAACTGCACAGATGGTCTGTGGAGTTAGCGCCAGTGTTCAACTGGCACCCGAGCAGCAGTTTTGGGCTCACGTGACTCTGTAATGAAATATTCTTAAACCACATGACAAAATATGTCTCGGTTTATTCGTGTTCGTGTTGTTGTGGTGAGGTAGAGATTAGGAAGAGTCAGGCTTTCTGATTGATCTCACTGTGTCTGATTTTAAGATGTCTTCCAAGGCACACATAGTTCTCTGTGAGGATTCACTGTGGGAGCCATTATAAATGGAATGGCCTTCCTCCAGACTAACATGGCAACAATTATACATTTGTTTGACATTGATCACACTTATATAATCCACATTTCACAAACAGAGTGCTGTTTTTCCTGGTAATAGGAAAAATAGTTGGACAAAAAATGGGTGCTTGTGCAATGCTTGTGCTTATGCAATCAGCAGATTTCTTCATGGAAATTTATGCACTTTGCGTAACCCTGTAAATGACTTAAACCAGTGACAGGAACTGTTGGAGATCTAATGTGTGTTGGCCAATGCGTGTCCCATGTGGGAACCACGTTTCATGTGATGGCTTCATCGCTCACTGCGCCTTTGGAACTATGAAGGTATGAAGCACCGCTCACGTTGGAGTGGTGCTTTATGGGACTGAGATTGGGTTCTTGAGCCAAACCTGATTAGCCATGGTAGACTGATATACTGGATCCAAGATAATTAGTCATTTGGTGACTTTTTGACATTTATAAGTTTATTTTCTAAATGTTTTCTGCCACTAGAAACAATCTGTTACCATAGCAGTTGAAATTTAAGATAACTCCTTTTTAAAAGTAGCCTTTAGATCAGTCAGATCTGTGACCAAGTAAATACTGACAGGCATCTTTTATCTGCTACCTAAATGCCCCGTTTAAGCATTAGCAACAGAGATGAACAGGCGAACAATGTAACGTATGAGTATGGGCTGGTGTGCGGGGCTTATCGCCGCGTTCTGACTGAAGTAACTGAACAGTTATTGTATACTTTTATGAATCCAGTTTGCTTGTTACTGTATTATGTATATGTATAATTCATTTTTACAATACTTTTGGCCTAACTTCTGTTTATGGTATGTCGTCACTTTCTGATTTGTAACCACTGAATTTCTTGACCATTGCTGTTTTCCCAGTTTCACAATCTTTCCCAGAACAAACCTCAAAGGCCAACTGGTGCCTTTACTGGAGGACAGTTTAGCTCATTGCATAGCTGTGCACCTACATGCGTAGTGAGGGCAGAAGAATATGTATTGCACATTCTTACAAGTCGTGAATCAAAGACTAGAGAATAGATGCGTATGTGGTGTGCCTGACATGATGAAAGTGAGGATCTGTGGCCTACCCCCTCTTCTCCTTCTCTCTGAGGTTTACATGGTCCTGTTTTACTTGAAATGACCTAATGCCAACATACCAACACTGTAACATGAGCAGGAGGAGCCAGGGGGTCTCTAGTTCTCTACTCAGGCCAATAAAGTTAGTTTATGGCTTCCATGTTTTCTAAATTCATGCATGTGAATGATGGTAATAAAAACGTCCGTTTTAAAGGAGCGTTTTTTTCCTATTGTAAATGTCCTGAATTTCAGTTGGAAGTAAAATGTTCCAGCAATGCAAAGTGCTGCACATACCAAAAATGTGTATATAGTGCAGAAGGGTGAAGACTGCTGGGAATGCAATGTGTAAGTTTTTTCAAACCGTGACTCACCGTTCTCAGTCTTAAGAGAATCTCTTAAGCCCCTTAAGAGAAAAAGACTTATGATTTTGCAGCAATGTTGGACCTTGGTCTGAATTCACTTGTGAAATAATGGATTATCAGACCACATTTAGTAGAGCCTTGGCATATTTAAGTGGTCTCATATCAGAAGACTGCCGAAATGGTTGTTCAAGTCATGGTTGGCTCAGGCACAGTTTAACAGCACGGGCAAATAAAATAAAAATGAATCAGTCTTTATAACCATAGAGATGCATAATATGTATTTCAAATGACAAGTGACGAGAAATACATCGTAAGTTAGTGAAGTCAATAAGTGCTTAGCGTGTGCGTTCATAAGTGTACGTACTGTATCTGCATGTGCCTTTTTAAAAATAATATTTATATATTCCAACAGTGTAGATGCAGGTGCTATTTGCGTTGCATTTTACAGCTTTCCCTGGAAATATTAATTCTCTATTACATTAAAAAGTCCTGCCTGCCAACACCACCCAGCTCACGGTGGACCTACATCAGATGTTGTACTCCGTAACAGTTTATATTACCTCCCCAGAATCCTGCGGCAGCAGATGTGACTCCAACTATTTATCTCCAAATCTCACCTTTCACAGTGAGACCAGGAGACACGCGCAGTGAGCCTTGATTTTTCAATGGAAACTGCTGACTGGAAGGCAAAGACTTTTTTGATACCCAATCCTGCTCCACAAAGAATCCCCAATACAGTGGCCTAGCTTTGGTTATGAGGCACACTTGCGTGCTTAAAGGTCTGTCTCTTGAGATTACAATATATGACCCATTTGTCATAGTCTGTCTTCTTTTAACCAAACACAGATGGGATGACAAAACCAGATCTAATCAACTCCATGTTCACGGCTTCTTTGGATCCAAATCCCTGTTTTAATAGTCCATCTAACTGTTTTCTCTACCAGTTAGACTCTGTTTGTGCCTTTTAGCACTTTGAAAGAAAAATCAAACAGCAGTCTGCTCAGCTAACACAAAATCCACCGTAAAGTTTTCCCTCGACCCTGAGATTTTTAAGCGTTTCTCTCTTGTTGTTGCACAACTTCCATGAAACATGCCTGTGTACATAAGCATGCCAGAGCACTTTACGCCGTCTCAAAGTGCTTTGAGACGGCATAAAGAGCAGGTGGTGATATGCAAGATTGTACTGGCTTTTGAGTGTTATATAGAAGTTTGTTTTTTGTTGAAAATTTTAACTTACATTAACAGGAACAAATTGATGTCAGCGCTTGGGAAATTAGATGTATTTTGCTTAATATTTGTGAATAAACTCTAAATAATTTCATGTAAAATCTCTTTACATATGAAGGGACTGCAGGAAAATGATTGGGGTGGGGAGGGGGGTTTAATCTTAGTCCTTATTTTGTAAAAAGCAAGACTAATGAGGAAATCTCATCCTGTTCAGACATGCAAACCATCCATATGTTATTTTTCTTTATACCACATACAGACCTGTCTGTAAACAACTGATCTCCTTACTCATCATGACAAGGAAGTGGATACCACAGCAAAGGTTTCATATAAAAATACCCAAAATAGTAAAAACGTAGCCCCTTATTCTCGCGATGCTTGGCATGGAGGGATGATGTGTCACATGTTTGCATTCGTCCTTTGATTTGGCACCACTCTAACAAGGCCCAGATGTTCTTGAGGACCGGGGCCCAATTTAAAGTGTCATAAACCTGTTCGCAGCGAGTGAGAAAAAGCACAGCCCGGGCATGCTAGGCTAGCTCAGCAATTCAAGGTCCCTAATGTCTTAGTAATTTGTCTCAGTGGTAACTTCCCCTGTTGGAGAGTGTTTACTTGTTAACATTCCAGTAATCCAGCGACTGTTAATACTGGGGTAGCTATAAGCGCCGGAGTGGGGCACCGCGACCCCAGCGCACCTTGTTAGCCCAGTTAAACATTGTCTCAAGAATGAAGTCAGAACCGTCACTCTTCAGTTCTTCGAGCCCAGTCTGCACTAGACAAGATAAGTGAGTACAATTACATCAGTCTTGTCTGTCTAAATTGATGGCAATGTGGGCATGGCGGTCCAAGAGCAAGTTGTGCATCCAAGAAACGTGTCTGATGATACAGAGTGCAAAGAAACTCACGTTCAGTAGAAGGATTTCAGTCAAAAAAGAAAGCGACAGCAAGGACAAACGTGTATAACCATCGGTGTAGCTTTTCCTCATTGGAAAGCCCTGAAGGAAGAGCAGGGACTGAGGGCAGACAGGATGGGGTGTTACTGCTCTTAGACAGGTTGGTGTTGGTAAAATATTTGGAGTAGGCTATGTAGCTATTATATTTACTCTGCCTAAATAATGGATTACTGTCTTCAAACTGTGGAAATCTGAGGGAGCTTTAGGCGTAGTCACAAGCATGTGTTCTGTGTAATTATTCTCACTGCCAGAAGGAGGAGACAAAGGTTCTGCACTCCAGCTTTAAATTTTGACAGACGTTCATGGTCACAAAAGGATGAATCCTAATGACTTTGATGGTCCCCGGACTTTTCATCGACCCCCAGCATGAGTCCTGCTAACCATGACAGCAGAATTACATGTCTTACCCACGTAATCACACATTTATTGAAAATCTTCATTCAAGTGGGTTTGCGGTAATGAGGCAAATAAACTCAGAAATGAAAAACAAACCGTTATTATATAAAATGTTTTGTCTCTGAAGGCTGTATTTCATCCTCAGTGATTTTATATACTTGTTTATGTGTATACTTGTGTGTGTTTTGGTTTGTTGAAGTAATTTTTAAACCAAATCATTTCAGTACAAGGCCAATTATGGAAATAACAAACTGTAACTTGAGCCACAATTAGATGTAATTGTAGTTTTGACAGTTACTTTTGTAGACAAATACCACACAGTAGTGTAACCACTTAACAAAAGAAATGTGTGTTGCAGCATTTGGTGGTTTTGTAATTTGTCAGACTCCATCCAGGTGGAGTAGAGAGGAATGGCCTGTCTTTGAGGCTACTGGATTTTGGCTTTTGACCATATTCAGCTTTCATATAGCACCAAATGAAAGGCTTTCAAGTGATAGAATTCCTGTGGTCGCCACCCAGTTACTGTATATAACATAGTATTAACACTCTGCACAAAGGGTCTTCACACAAAAAGGCTCTGGTCTGTACAGGCTTTCGTTGTGTTGCCATGGAAGTTTCCACTCCCAGCCAGGAGTGAGACGGGACATGGAGGCAAGTCTAATGGCAGGTACATGGAATAAGGGAATAAGTGTTGAGATTTTTTTTTCTTTGACTGACTCAGAGTCCAAATGAAATACAGCTGTTTTGCAGACACCACACTGGACTGCCCTCATCTCTGCTTCTTTTCTCGTCCCTGTTCCCCTGCCTCTGTCGCTCAGTTTCACAGCAGTGAGCTCATTAACATTGAGGAGGCAGAGGGACTGTTGACTGCAACTTCTTCTTTGTATCAGTACCAACACAGATTAATAATTCTGGGGCATCCACTGTAATGTATCTGTCCAGTGTGAGAGCTGAACAAATTACATAATGCTGCTGGAAAAAGGTTTCTTTAACATTTTTACCAAGACTACTCAGAGACTACAGCTACGTCAGCAGCTCTGTGAGGCCGTACTTCAGCACAGCGGTACTTTGAGCTAAATGCTAAGTTCAACATGCTAATATGCTCACAATGACAATGCTAACTTGCTTATGTTTTCCAGGTATTATGTGTATCTCATGACAATCCATCAAATAGTTATCAAAATATTTCACTTAAAACCATAAATGTTAGCCTTATGGTGGCGCTTGAGTAAAAGTCAGGGGGTCACTAAAGTCTTTAGGAAAACAAATAAGCGCCAATCCATCTAGTAACTTAGTAGATGTTGAGATATTTTATTGATTAGGTGAAAATTCTGACCTGCAGAGGGAGCTAGAGAAAAAGTCAGGGGATCACCAGTCGTTAGGATTCATCGGACACTATGAATGTCTGTAGCAAATCTTATGATAATCTATTGTTGAGATATGTCCGTCTGCACTAGAGCCACGTTGCTTGCATGCTTGCATAAATGCTCACAGATTTTTGGTAAATAAATTTTTTTTTGTCATTGTCCATAAGCTCAGCCCATGAATGATTATGTAAATACAAAAAACAGGCCAAAACTAGAGATGCGTGGTTCTCACTTGACAGAAGTAATATGTAAAATACAGTTACCTTTGCTCTTTCTAGGCTTTTCTGGCATTTATTTACCTCTTGGGGATAATCTGGCTGGATTCCAGCTTGTTGATTTGGAACTTCCTGGCTGCCGTCCAGCTTCTCAGCTCTCAACAGGCTCAGTCCTCAGCCATTTGGTTTTTGCAATGTGTTTTCAGTCAGCTCATGATGCGTATGTGTCAGCAGGTTTATGTACTGTGGTAGTTTATGCGTCGACTGCAAGTCACAATGGCACTTGGCACTGAATATGCAACATGACACACTTAATGACCAATGAAAGAAATGATCATGACTTTTGGATTTTAAGGCTCTATTTGATTTGATTTTATCACAACTGAGCATAAAAGTTTTGTTTGTCACTTAGAGGAGAACAGAAAAACACTCCAGTGACGAGCAGTGGGAAAGTGAAAGCTACTGGCTGCTCAGCCCAGAATTCATTTCCATGTTAAGTCAATGGAAGCATTATTGCTTTGAGAACATGACAGTCTGGGCTTGTAAGCTCACTGCTTTCTAACTCTACACCAACAGATTTTTTTTTCATTTTCAAACTTGTAGTCTTGCTGCCTCATGTGAAATCACTTGATACAATTCTTCAGATCTCACAGTAGCAGTAGTACAGACTTTGATATGTAAAATTGGGGTGGTTCCCCTTTAAGACTCTTCATTTTTTAACTGTTTTTGAGCATAGCATGATGTCATGATTACTTTTATTTTGTCCATTACTCTTTAAGGTTTGAAATACTGTTCCCATGATGTCCGAATTTGACAGGGAGCGAGACATTGAGGGAGCTGATGAAGTTCCTGTTCTGGTAGTAATTAATTACCCTAGCACCCTAAAGTGCCCTAGGTGTGTATAGTTTGAATGGTGTTAAAATGTGTTTACAACTCTGTTAAAACACAGTAACCAGTAAGAGTACAGCAGGTGGTACAACATGCTGACACACCAATATGGATTTAATCAGCAAACACGTGAAACCAGAAAATGAGTCCAGTCGTCAACACAGTCTCAGAGTGTAGACTGACGACAGAAACGATCATGTCGAGGTCATGATGAGGCTGCGTTTAAGATTCAACATCTGGCATACAGTAGTAGTAAACAAAAGTATGTGTGGGTGTTGTACCTAGAGTACTCTGTTTTTGTATGTTAGTAACGGGAGGTTTGTAGGAAAGTTAATTATTGAAACATCTAGGATGGCAAAAGCCTGCGTGGAAGGACTGTGAAAAAGTACCAGAACTTCAGTGACCCTGCAAGCACGAGGAACACACATATGATACAGAGTTTGTACTCTAATGAACACAGAAATACCAGCCCAGATTTACTCATGACCCTGAACCTGCAGACGGTCGGCTGCTTGTTTACATGGTGCGATGTTGTCCTTTAAGCAGCATGTGGTCAGGGACCGGGGGGGGGGGTTCTCCAACTGTGCTCTCCACACTGGATCCCAACATGAGGCTCTCACCACACATAAGGACAACAGTGGCCTGCATATCCATGTCTGGGTCCACGGCTGGGCCCCTTTGAGGTGGTCAGACATTATGTTTGCACAGATGTGTGGGTCCAAAGCCGAGAGGCCAAACCCCCAGTACCCCTCTGGTGGTCCCGTCCCACCCCTGACTGGGAAGGATGGAGCCCTCTTATGGCTACACATTCAGTCTCATGATGGGTGACATGACTTAAAGGGACAGAGCCAGGCCCCTGATATTCTTAGAAGAAGGAAGTCATATGAAGATGTTAGCCCCGCTGGGGAATCTTTCTCTCATGTTTTTCTGTGCAATGAGGAATTTTGATATTTCGGGTGTGCTCACTTTTGGTTTAAAGCGGTAGCTAATTTGTCTAAACTGTATGGTCATCTGACTGCTAGCATTTCTTGCCCCATCTGACCTATTTTTGGAGATGTTTCCCAGTAAATACGGAAGCGTGAACAATGACATCATAACTGATTGAACCAACGGCCAGAGTGAAAATAATACCCAAGTTGTAATGAACCAAAGTTTTCCTCTATGTCACATTTTAGATGGCTCAAATGTTAAGGCAAGTTTGATTTTACCACAATTGTTTTTATTTTAAACTGTTGTGTTTTTGCTCAGGCTATTACAGCAAAGTTGGTTCCATCAGCAGAAAGAACTTTGCTGCCTGAATATACACCAGCTGCCCTCTCACTCTGCTTGCCAGCTACTTGGTCAGTTCTAATGAAGTCCAGTAAACACCCTGCCTATAGTATAATAGTGTTTTTCAGTGAACATCTTTGACATTTGAATCACCAAACGTTTCACTGCACCGTGGATTTAGGGCGGATGGCGACGTGGAATGAAACAGAGGTGGAATGATACTGTTTCCTTTTGGTTTCTCTGTCGTATGGCTAACACATGTGCAGTGTTTTTTAAGCTTCATAGTGAGGCTTCTTGCCTATTCATGGACGCAAGTGTTTTCAATTGATACTTGGCTGAAGAAAGCCACGTGAGACACGCTGTACTAAACTTAGTTATGAAATGAAAAGAAAAACATCCCATGTGATTTAATTTTTGAATGAAAACCTTTGGCGTATTTTTATTAACTCCCTGATCCACTTGAACAATATTTGACTTACTACTGCTTCTCAACATTGTATTATGTTACTAGGATGAAGCAGACTTGCTGTTCACTGACTTGTGACACAAATCCTGTTGTATGTTGCAGGAATTCAGGAGGGTAAGGAGTGCACCAAGTGTAAAAATGACTGGGCACTGAGGGCGGCTATTGCACTGCTCTATGTGCTCTGTGCCCTGCTCACCATAGCGGTGGCTGTCCTGGGATACAAAGGTAAGTCAAACCTGAAGTCATAGATTCCTTCTTAAAGTTCTTTAGTTTTTCATGTTTCACCTGGTAAAAAATATCAAAAATTAAGTTGTGTTCAAGATGTTCTTATTCCAAGCATAGAGAGATAGATATTTGTAGATAATTTCCTTTAAAATCCCCATAAATTAAATATCACAATGTAAATAAGGAAACTCTAGCAAATTATCCCTTAACTACGTCTTCCCCTGCCCCCCATATGCAATCTCTCCCCACCTTTGTCTTTCTCGCAGAGGTTTGATGAAAGTCCGCAGGTTGTAACACCGGCAACACAATGTAAAACTAAATACAAGTAAGAGACTAAGATTTGCCACTTGAAGAGACTCCCTTGACAGGAGCCATTGTTTACCCCCCCCCCCCCCCTTCGTTTGAACCAGGGAAATGATAGAATGATGTGAAATAGAAACAGAAAGGAACTCCAGTTATCGCTGGCACCATCAATATGGAATGCACTTTTTGTATTGTCCAATCTTACCCCAATCAATCATAGAAAACCTGTCAAAATATCCATGACCAAAAGTCCCACCTGCTCAGACAAAAGCTGCATTCGTCCAAAGTGGAATGACTTCATTCCAAACATGGTCTACAAGTACAGATCTAAATCTTGATCATGCCTTAGTGCTGTCAGGATTGTTTTAGGTTTCCAGCTTTGGATCCGTGTTAGTTTGGAGCCCATGTGATTTTGATGGTTTGGCTCTAATGTCTACCAGACTACTCCGGCTTAACAGCCCAGAGGAGATTTTATGGCTTGGTAGCAATTTGTTGTCTCATGGACCACAGGTTGACTCACAAATGGCTGCAAGTGTCCAAAATAGTGAGAGTTTGCAAGTAACCAGTATAGGCTGGGCTCTGTGTTGTGTTTTCCCCTTCTACACCCTGTAAACAGCACACATAAATAGAGTTTTCTGCACTTGTCAAGATGTTTCTTAGTCTTGGCCCTCCATATTTTCCATTTTGTTAAAAGATAAAAGCATTGTTTGCGTTGCTTGCTGTGTCTGTTCCTGCAGCATTGATCAGCATTAATCTGCTTGGCCTCATGTTGTGTAGCTGGTATGGCTCATCACTTGGGTCACAATAGGCAGCCAATAAGCCTTACTCAAATTAGCAAGCTTATGTAACTCCTAATGCTTTTCCAAGAGGACTGTGGGGGGGATAGAAAGATTAACAGAGGGGAATAAGAAGGTCTGTCCCACATCAGGGAGGAAAGACAGTGTGGCAGGAATTTCTGTTTTTGTCACTACTATCAAGAGCAGGTCTCAGTGCTGTAGCAGTATAGTGTCCTTGAATTAATGCTATGGGCAACAAATAAGGGATGTGCATTATTTCTCATTGCATAAAAAGATAAAGACATTGGCATTTTAGAGGGAAAGGGAGCTGCACAGTCCCTATAGCTCTTTGAAACTGGACCCATGAGTTTTGTTTGTCCCGAGTGCATGTTTTTGTTTCGTGTTTTTGTCACTTCTGGAATGATAACAGTGAAAGCTTAGTATGTTTTCCAGTGCAATTTTTAGACGCCCACATACCGACAGGAAAAACAAACCGTGGACTCGTCTTGCAGATGTGGGGAGGAGAGAGGAAGTGCATCCAGAGTTAGAGTGTACTTGTGATTATTTATGTGTTTGACATTATTTATACTCCAGATGTGGAATTTGTGAATGTACTTGAGATTTTTATTGATCAACAGATACCCCTTTCAACATCCTGCATTGAGAACTGCTGTTTGAGTTTCCAGTTATTCACTGGAGAGGAATAAATACAGTAGCGCCCTCTGCTGTTCAAATAGAAAACTCTGTTTCCACATTAAGGTTTGATGGGATTTATGTGTGGAAGGTGTCTTGTATTGTCTGTTTAACTTGAATTGTTGCTTTTCCCCTGTAAATATATATATAGTGTATATATAGTATATGCTGTACGTATCTATTTACATTACATTTTCTCTTTGTTTGTTGTCAGTGGTCCAGAGAATGGACAATGTCACAGAGGGCATGCAGAATTATGGAGGCAAAATCAATGCTGTGGAGACAGACTTAAAGAAACTAGGTAAGTCTCATTAACACAAGATTAGATATCAAATAGGGATAGTGAAGAAAATGTTTAATTTTGTGTACAAGGAGGTTTGTTATTTAGCATCTTCTATTAACCCTGACATGTTTGTGTGTCACCTTTTCAGATAATCAGGCAGGAGAGAAGTCAGTTAATGCCACAAGTGAAATCGAGACTTTCAAGACGGATCTGGAGGCATTACAGAACCAACTGAATGATATTGCTGTCAGGGCAACCAGAAACAGGGACATGCTGGATGTGCTTCGGACCACAGGAGATGACATGCAGAACGGCCATGTCTCCCTGCAGAGTTTTCTGCAAGGCAACGCTGCCTCACTGCGTGGGGTCAACCAGACCTTGGCCTCCTACAGTGGCATGATTGACGACCTCCAGACAGACACTGCACGGCTCCAGTCAGAGATACAGGGCCAGGTCAAAGAGCAGAGCCAGACCCAGGTTAGTATCAGTGCACTAAACATCACCCAGTCCCAGCAGCGCAATCTGCTCGGTACGCTGCAGAAGACTGTGGAAGACACAGGCCAGGCAGTGCAGAAACTGAAGAATGAATTTCAGGGTCTGCAGCAGACAGCCAGGCAGACCCGGGCTGACACAGAGTGGCTAAAGGAAAAGGTCCAGAACCTCCAGGTTTTGGCAGCCAACAACTCTGCCCTTGCCCGGTCCAATGGAGAAGCGCTGGATGACTTGGGGGCTCAGCTCAGCACACTAGCCAGCCAGATCCAAAACACCTCAGCTCTCACTGAGGGCAATGAGCAGAGCTTGCATGAGCTGATGGACCACCAGAGAGACCACGATAACACCACCTCATCTAAGTTTGATGACATGGAGGCACGATTAGACAGACATGAGAATGACATGCACCGTGTGACTGGAAACGTGAGCTTTTCCTCGCAGCTCCTTGGTGCCATCAGCTCCGACCTGAATGGCCTGAGGTCCTGCGCTGAGACAGTGATCCGACACTCAGACCTTTTACTGGGGCTGAATGATAGTGTGACAGAGGTCAGAGCAGAGAGCAAAGAGCTGCGTGCCCAGCAAGATGAAATGACAGCCAGGCTGGACAGCGAGGTCAGCAACCTCTCTATGGTGATGGAGGAGATGAAGCTGGTGGACAGCAAGCACTCGCAGATCATCACCAACTTCACCATCCTGCAGGGTAAGAATACAAATGAATGAATACACTGAATACAAATACAGTGTGTGTCCTGGAAATGGTCAAATATGTTTCAGATCACATGATGATTTATTGGTTGGTCATAAACAACATGCACATAACACTAGTGAAAGTTGTGACATGCAGATTGAATGATTGTAGGTATTACTCTGTATGAGGATAATACATTTACCCATCTGTCCTCCTTCCATTTCCTTAAATAAAATCATCTTATGTCTGTTTTAGAAGCTTTAATAGATTCAGAGTATCTCGCATCATCTGGTAAACTGTTCCAAAATCTGGCCCCCATGCAACGAAAGGATGTAGATCCAAAAGAACCATATCTATGTCCATAGTACACTAATGTATCACCGAAATAATATAAGAAGTACAAGAAATAAATTGTATGTTTTCTTTGTGAAACATCTTTAGACCTCAACAGTACCAGTACATTCTGACACATATAGTCAACTCATCTGCTGTTATTATGTTCCAGGTCCACCAGGTCCGAGGGGCCCCAGGGGTGACAAGGGTCCCCAGGGGCCAGTGGGCCAGTCAGGACAGAAGGGTGATAAAGGAGACAAAGGGATGCCAGGGTTGGCAGGACCTAAAGGAGAGAAAGGTGCTGCAGGACCACCAGGTGCGACAGGTCCAAAGGGTTCACCCGGGGTTCGGGGTCTTCCAGGGGCTAAAGGATCGAGAGGGTCTGGAGGTCGACCTGGAAGCCCTGGTGAAAAAGGTGACCCTGGGGCTCAGGGGCTTCCTGGTAGGGATGGACAGTCAGGAATTCCAGGACTACAAGGGCCAGTGGGGCCCAGAGGAGCAGCAGGACCTGCAGGGTTGGAGGGGCCTCGTGGGCCTGTTGGACCCGTCGGCCCTCCAGGGCTACCAGGGATACCTGTGCCTCCACCTCCATTTTCAAAGCCAACTCTGCCTGCTCAGGTCCCTGAACCCCCCAAACCAGCAGAGGAACCACTAGGCCCGGTCCGGCAGGTCCAGCCCACTGTCGCCAATACTCCATCGCTGGGTGAGTAAAAGTATTGCACATTGGGAAATAGGTTTGTGGCACATTCTAAATATAATAACATTCTGTAAATGACTCATTCCAGGTTGCCCACCTGAGTTCAGAAGGTTTGGAGACAGCTGCTATTACGTTTCCTCTAAGACACTCAACTTCGATGAGTCCAACCAGTTTTGTACTAACATATCATCTCATATGCTCATTATTAACGACAATGAGGAACAGGTAAATTAAATTAGACCCCGATAGACACTTTAATACATTCACTGGCTTACAAAAAATGAAACAGTTTTATAAAATGACTTTAAATCGCAGGCATGTTATTTTCTGAACTAATCATCCTGTAAAATATCTTTGCTCTTCTGTCCTCAGCAATTTGTGAGAAATTTAATTGCAGGTAGAGGCTACTTCTGGCTGGGCCTTACTGACAGGGAGGAGGAAAATGTCTGGAAATGGGAGGATGGAACCATACCAGTTTTTAAGTGAGCAAACCTGCCAAATTAGTTTTATAACTAATATACAAATATGTTATTAAGCAAATTGAATTCATATATTTTATTGACTTCTGACTTGATTCCTGGTTTAATTCTGTTCAAAACAACAAACTTCTATGAATGTAACTAACAAACACCTTGTTTGATGCTTTGATACATATTGTTCGTGTTGTTGCTATCAGGAAGTGGAAGCCTGGCCAGCCTGATAACTGGACCCATGGCCACGAGGAGGGCGAGGACTGTGCTGGCCTTATCCATAATGCCAATTGGAATGATTTTTACTGCAGTGACCGCATCGGTTTCATCTGTGAATGTGCCTCTCACTGTTAGTAGCTTCTATATATCAGACGTGTTTGACTTTTGAAATCTCTATTTGCGAGTGTGTGTGCATGCATATTTGGGTGGGTGTTTTTTTTTTTTTTAAAGTATACAGATTTGCACTGTATTTTTCTTATTGGCAACAAATCCCATGTAAAAACCAAAACCAGCAATGTGTTAGTTTGTCTCAGAATATTCCTACTCAGTCTGCGTTTCTCAGCCCCAAGTCCATAGATGCCTACTTAAGATGTAAATCTTTAAAAACGAGTCACAGATATATAATATCCTGAAACCAGCGGGGAACTGTAGTTTTTTTGCAAATGTTACTGAAACAGGAGCAAATTGTGCATTTGTTGGGGACTAGTTTCAGCTTCCAATTAATGCACTTTTGGTGCTCTAGTTGGTACATATAATTACAGCACCAGGATGGTGTAAATTGATTTGACTCAAAATCAAACCATTTCAGCTAAAGGTTACTTGTTCTGGAGCTTTTGACCATAGAACATGGTCCTCATCAGGAGAGTTTAGTCTGTTGCCACGGAAATGTACCTCCGAGCACCTCTCGGACCTCTCATTTTTGATTTATTGACAATTGACAAAACAATCAGAATCCATGCTTATGTTCATAGCTATGACAAAATTCATTATGTCAGTTACTGCAACAGTGTGGCTCATTTATGTGCTTTTAGTAGTTTCTGGACAAAAATGAAGGTCTAGGGCAAACAGGAAAAAGCTATAGTACATCAGACTTTGGCAGCACATGGTAAGTATTGCTGCTGGTCTTTGTATTGGGATTTGTTGACAATAAGAAAAATATCATAATCGCCAGCACTATCCTTTAAGAAGGCTTTTAAATGGTTTATGTAGCTTTGAAAGTACGAAAACAGAAAGCCCTTAATCCTTGAGTTTCTCTTAAAAATGTACAGCACCAACATTGGAGAGCCATGGATTTCACTGGAGAGCAGCTACAGACTTGATAGGGATGTTATCAGAAACAGTCAAAATTCAAATTCCAAATATAAATATCCAAATCAGAAGAAAGGTCCTGTTTGTGTCATGTTGCTAATTGGCCCAAGGTTTACCTGTGTGTAGTTTCTTCATCATTATAATACGGTAGCTGATTACCATATTTAATTTAATATTATTAGTGTTGCTGTTACTGTTAATATATCAGCCTGTAAGCACACCACAAAGGTATTAAAATGCACCGTATGCGTTTTATTTTTGTTCTCTTTACAGTGGCAGTTCCAGTTTTATAGCATCCATCTAAGGCATTGTGAGCCGTCTCTGGGAGAAAGGTGAAGAGGCTAACGAGGATAATGAAGGACATGGGGAGGAGCGCTACATGACTAGAGGACTCTGATGAAGCCAGCTCAGTCGAGCATCAATGAGACTTGGACTGATCTGTGTCTTAACGGCACTTTACAACACAGCATGGTTCAAAACACAGCACCATAATACACAATTGTATTGATTTAGTGTTTGTACTGAAGGAAACATGTAGGCTTTTATTTAGGCTATACTAAGTCATGGTTCGGTGCAGCCGCTGTTGTACAGGTGTGTCTGTAAATAATGTTCCCCAAAAGATGCATTGTTGGTTGGGATTGAATTTCATATTGTTTTATTTCTCGGATGCCTTCTCAATCTTCACACTTACAAAAAGTCTATACCGGAGGATTTTGTTGTTTATAAAGTATAAGCAATTTTTTATACTGTCAAACACTTCACAGATTCAGAACTGTGATTAGAAATAAGGTCGTGGGAAAATGACGAGCACCCACTCACCACCAGCAAATTAGTGCAAACTGAGATAATAAATAAAAATAAAGCCAGCGTAAATTTCACCTTTCCACAAACTAAAATATCAATGTCATTTATTTTTTGTTTTTCAGAATAGATGCTCAGTATTTGTTACGACTGCCAGAATGAGTTTTATACAGTATGAGGCACACGTTAACATATGTAGCCATCATATAATGATTTATTCAGTATGCCAAATACAATATGTGAAATATGTTACATGTTTATAATTTGCATAATCAGTTGTTATTGTTGTATGATTTTCTTCAATTCATATAATGCTTAAGGACTGAGTAGCAGTTTGTAATGTGGCTCAAGGCTCATTATACTTCTAATTAAATTACCATGTTCCTATGGATCACAATAAAATGGATACGAAACTGTGTGGAGTCGATGCTTTGTGTCCTATCAAAAATAGCATGAAAATACATTTATTTGTATATAAAAACTAAAGTAGAAAGGAAACTCCTAACTGATACAATTCTGCATCCTTTACTTTTTATTTTCTATTTATTTATTAACAAAACCTATGTACAACAATCAGACAACAGAGCTCAAACAAAAGGTAGGGGAATTACATGTCACAAGATTTAAAATGGCAGTACAATTTCTATATATTTCAGACTAAACCTTGTGACTAACAAACTAACAAAAAAACACTATTTGGGGAAGACTTTAAATACTCAACTTTGTGTGGACTTTGCTCAACAATATAGTCAAATTATTTAGAATCTTTTGAATTTCAATCTTTTGGACTTTGATGATTACATTCAAAGTAGACAACAGTGCCTTAGCTACTTAACTGTATGCTGTGACATAAATCACCTAATTAGAATTTGGCTAATTTGTTTATCTTTAGATTTGTGGAAATGACGGTATCTAAACAGTAGTGTGGCAATAAAGAGGGAAATACAGTTAATTTAACTAATAATCAATTCAGAAACCTTTTGCCAAATTAGTCTGTCAGAACAAATTGAAAATAAATAAAGCTACCGTAACATCTGGAAAAGATTTATTTTATTTTAATCAGTGATATTATCATTTATTAACCCTGGTACTTGTTCAAATACTGCGGGTATTTCACTAGTTACTGGTCGGAATGTAACTACTTACCTTTACTGAAGTACTACACTTAAGTGCAATTTCGAGTTACTTGTACTTTACTGGAGTGTTTTCATTTTATGCTGCTTCATATACGTCTACTCCATCACACTCTGGGAGCCAATATGGTGCTTTTTACTCCACTACACTTATTTGACAACATAAGTTACTTGTTACTTTGCAGATTCAAATAATTGACACAAAACACAAATCAAGTAATAAACGATGATGTATTATTATGGAGTAAGCTACTCTGCAGTATATATAACGCAGATGATACTTGCCCCACCGTTACCAGCTGCAACGTTCGTGATGCTTCCACGTTTATGCATTATAATTATAATCCAGTTGATATATATTATTCTGCAATGGGCCCTTCTGCACAGGCAACTCAAGTCATTGTACATTTGGTACTTCAAGGAGATCTCGATGCTAATACTTGTGCAGTTCTGTCATGCAATGCCTGTCTTTTACACTGTGGTCTTGTTACTTCGACCTAAGTGGAAGATCTGAGTGCCTCTTCCACCCGTTATAATCCACAGTTACCTACATCAGACAGACAGACAGGCAGGCAGGCAGACAGACAGACAGACAGACAGACAGAAACCCCTTGTAACTGCTTGGGGAAAGATGTTGCTCATTTTTCTCGCATGTTATATATTTTTGGCTCCAGCGAGGGAGGGCCAACGTGTAGCTCACGGTCAATATTCCCGGTGACCGTGAGCGCTGCTAAATTACACGGCAGTTGATTTGCCAACGGGACTGTCGGCGTCAGTTACCCACAATGCCCCGCTTGTTGCCGTCTGGCGGAGCAGTGACTGTGTAGAATGGAAGCGGCCGGCCACGTTTGACGTTACTATGCGGTTTCATTGTATGAAATAAGACAAAGGGGGGGAGAGAGAAAAAGAACCTGTTGCCGTCAGTGCGCCCGCGATGCCTCTCTTCACGACGAACCCATTTGACCAAGATGTCGGTGAGTAATCGCAACTGGAGGCTACTTGTAGCAGGCTAGCGAAAGTAGCTTTGGCCAGTCAGCTTTGTTTGTTCTCAAGCTGTCGGCACCTTAAACGTCACCCCGAATATCTTTGCCGATGCTGTTACATAAGGCTGCCTTGCAGCATATGTTGCTAGATGTGTGAAGTGGCGCCGAAGTGTCCGTGTCAAATGATTATTTTATTTTATTTTTGAATGTCTGCGCCGCCCCGTGTGCTGTTGTGGTCCGCTCAGTTAGCCCCGGAGAGCACGGCTGGCTAACTAGCCTGCAATCTCATCATGTGTGGAGATTTTGGTTCGCTAGCAGCGACTAACGTTTTGGTGACAGCGTCCAGAAAAGCCCCCAAAAAACCGTCCACAGAGGCCGCCGCGTTAACCTCACTTATTAAATTACATTATTTATGTAAAGTTTATCTTTAGGCTAAACTGTTGATGGACGTTAAAGATCGACGAAGCAAGCTAGCTAGCTGGCTAGCTATCTATCTGCCCCATCATTACCTCCCTGCATCCCATCGTATGTTGGCTGACCAATACGATGAGCACGACATCTCACGGCTGCTGCGAGTGAAACGGGATGCGGTTGGCGTGTGAAAGCCGCCCCCCTCTCTCTCTCTGTTGTGGGCCGAGTGGTTTAACCACTTCATTAACATGTTACCGTGTTGGAGGAAGTGGTGGTGACCAAACGTGCACGGACGCCTCATGATGCAGTGCCACGTACAAACTACAGCAGCAAATGCACCTTGGTAAAGCTTCCTCTGATCGGTGTGTTTGGGCTGTTATTTCAGGCTGTTTTTGTAAAAACAATGCCGTTAGGTGTCTCTTTGGCAGCGTTTGTGATCATCTACCTGTAACTAGGGATTGGAGACGTCAATACAAAACTCTATTTTGTTACTCGTTTTCTGATATTGAAATGTCTATATACGAATCCTAATCTAGTTAGAAATGTGTCTGTGTTTTTTTTTTTTTGGCAAATTCAGCAATTTAAATATCTTTATAAATTAAAGCACTTAATTACATTATATAAAGATCCATTATGATCATAAAGAAGTACTACTGCTCAGTAGGGTTGGGTATCGTTTGTATTTTAACGATTCTGATTCAAATGATCGATTCCGGTTCTTTGTCAAAACAGGTGCTATCTGCTGTTTTTTTTTTTTTTTTTTTATAATAGGACCCCAAGGTCGCTTATTGCTTAATCGTAATACACATATACACACACATACAATCACGTTCCACATTTGAAATTTACCCTCTGCTTTTGAGGATTGACTGAGGAGGAAAGTGGAGGGAGAGGGAGGCCGGCTCAACACGTCAAACACGGCACGCTTGTTGATTTGCATACCATGCTGGCGAAGATGTTTTTATCATATTCGTAGTGCGTCCTCCCTTGTTTGGCACAGGTGTTGCACTGTGCCGACCCGTCATTTTTCCGAACAAAATGACGCCGCCAATGATGATTCTACCCAGAGACTCATGTGCTGGCTGCGCTTTAAGAAAATAACAATACAAGCGCAAATTCGCTTGCATTCTACGCGTGCACGGCTTTTGTGGACCAATAAACGGATAGATTTTTGCGGACCAACCATGGTCGCAGTAAAGATTTATCGTCTTGCAAGCGATACTTGTTTAGGAACTGAAAAGCAGAATCGAAATAAAAATTTCGTAGCGATTCCGTTGGAATCGGAGTTGTGGAACCGGTTCTAATTTGGAACCCAACCCTACTGCTCAGTGATTTTCAGCATTGTTCACAATGATCTAATACATCAAGAAATATTAAACGAATAGCTACAAAAGTATTTATTGCAGGCACATTTTTATCTTTGCATGGTATATATCATATCACCCACCTACCTCTACTTGTGACCATGTTGTCTCTTTGCCAGAACAGTTTTTCAGTGTTGAGTATATGTGTATATCACTATTACAAAAGAGAAATAGAGGTCTTGCTTTCACCCCTTTTATTAGTGAATTTATATGGCAACATAAGGTAACTTACAAGACAATACAAGTCTCATCACCACTCAATGAAAGCCACCAGTCGGTGTATTTTCCTAATATCACATGTTACAGTCTCAAATAAACCTCAAGTTAAATCAATTTCTCTGACACTCTCAACACAAACCAAATATTATGAGCTTTATTATTTCTGATGTTGGGAAAATCCTCACTTCTCTGAATAGAATAAGTCATGAAGATGGTGCTTTTGCAATATTTAACATTTCTCCTTACGTTGGATGTTGTTCTTTTTTCCCGCAGAGAAAGCAACCAGTGAGATGAACACAGCTGAGGATTGGGGCCTCATTCTGGACATATGTGATAAGATAGGGCAGTCACGCACTGGGTTAGTTACTCCCGTTTTACTAAACCTGACACGTAAATACATTTATCAGGCATTGCATGAAGTTCCCTTGAAGGTGTTTCAATTGTAAAGTGCACATCCCAGGTTAGGGGATACATCCCAGGGACACCAAGTGTTCAAGGACAAATATAAGTACTCTGTAAATACTGATATTTTAACATTCATAAAAACCTCTGTAGTGACATTTTATTGAACATAGATGTATTGATATCCTTTATCTCCTTAAAGTTTGTATTTCTACCATTCTGTTGCAGGCCTAAAGAATGTCTCCGCTCTATAATGAGAAGAGTGAACCACAAGGATCCCCATGTGGCCATGCAGGCACTGACTGTAAGCAGACTGTAAACAAACAGCATGTGTGACTGTTCAGCTCATGGAGGCATCATGTAGTCTTCTTAATTAACCTTTCACTGAGATGTGAGCTAGTGGAGTAAACATCTTTATTTTGGAATAAGATTAAGCTATATCCTATTTACTGTTTTCCCACTTTCCCAGAGTCAGAAACTAACAAATGCCTTAGGACAGACCTTTTTTATGTATTTGGTGTAGTCTGAAAGTATGTCATACAGCAATATTGGGTTATATTGGTTCAATTGTTGAGTGTCTATGGTATCAAATAACATAATCATGATCCCATAGGCATCCAGGAATTGAGCCAAAGTAAGCAAATACACTAAGGGGGAGTGATGGGGTGCCTTTTTGCAAGCGTTGTCTGAGGTGAGAGGCCCACAGTCTCAGACTCTGAAAACCCCTTCCTTAGACCCTTGATTAGGATAAGAAAAAAACCCCTTTTAACATGTTTGTCACATGTTGCTATGGGTTAAATAGTGAGTCTGATTAATTGTTTGTACCAATGTCCTCGCAGCTTCTTGGTGCTTGTGTCTCAAACTGTGGGAAGATATTCCACTTGGAGGTGTGCTCCAGAGAGTTTGCCAGTGAAGTCAGTAACGTCTTAAACAAGGTATGTGATGTAGTTTTCACTTTCAGTGTGTTGTCCACATGAGACTCGTTAATCATTTCTTATTATTAGCTCATGCTACATCCAGCCGTTTGTCTCCAGGGCCACCCTAAAGTGTGTGAGAAGCTGAAAGCCCTGATGGTGGAGTGGGCAGAGGACTTCCGCAACGACCCTCAACTCAGTCTGATCTCGGCTATGATCAAGAATCTACGTGAGCAGGGTGTCACTTTTCCTGCTGTAGGTTCCCAGGTGGGTGGAGTTTTTATTTTTTGAGCTTTGGCATACTCTGTGTGGTGGACGAGTGGTTAAGACTACGTCCCTGTTTTGGTTCGGGCTGAGGACCTTTTGATGCATGTTGTATTCCTCTCTTTCTTTCCATGTTTCATCTACGTTCTTACTATCAAATAAAGGCAAAACATTTAGTATTTATTTGGGAAATTTTAGGTTGTTTTGCTTAAACATGGAGACCCAGACGCATCCTACTATTCTTCTTGTTATTGAATCACCTGATTAAAATTTTTTCACAGGCTGCAGAGCAAGCAAAAGCAAGCCCTGCTTTAGTTGCAAAGGATCCTTCCACCTCAACAAACAAAAAAGAAGAAGAAGACTTGGCCAAAGGTTAGAACACTTAATATTTAATCCTCAGGCGTCAATGAAGAAATATATGAGACATTACCCTTAAAAACAATCTCACTGATGATTCTTTATTTACATTGCATAAATCACTGTTTACACTGGATTAGTGCGTTGTAGCTGTTCCGCTAAGGACTCTCAAGGACAAACGCATCATTTCACATCTGTCTCTTCTGTGTGCAGCTATTGAGCTGTCGCTAAAGGAGCAACGTCAGCAGCCACAGGGCTCCCTGTCGAGCCTTTACCCGAGCACCTCCAGCCTTCTTTCCTCACACAAGTCCGACGGCAGGAAAGTCCGCGCCATCTACGACTTTGAGGCCGCTGAGGACAACGAGCTCACCTTCAAGTCAGGAGAAATCATCACTATCCTGGATGACAGGTGAAATTTTACACACAAATAAGGGGGTAAAAGCAGCATGAATAACTGACAGCATTGAGGGCAGCTAGGTGGTGTTCTGAGTCGGGTGACCAGTCCTTGTTGAGCAGAGCACTGAGTCTACCAGCTCAAAAGAAAAATACCCATCACGTATCATTTTATCACATCTCAACCAATCTGACGAACAGCCTCTGGATTCTGTGACAACTTCTAAAATGACTTTTCAGGTATTAACAAAAATATCCTGATGTTTTAAAAGAAGCTTCAAACTGCAAATTAATTATTAAAATAATCTTATCTAATCTGTTGAATTTTTAATATGAGATCTTAATGCAGCACAGAGAAGACAACATTTAAATCTTATGTATTAAAGTTTCTTATCAATTCTGACTGTTTTTTTTTTTGTTTTTTTTATGATTTCAGTGACCCCAACTGGTGGAAAGGGGAAACATACCAAGGAGTGGGATTGTTCCCCTCTAACTTCGTCACAGCTGACCTCACTGCAGAGCCTGAGATGAGTGAGTGCACACGCACACATCCTTTATCCACTTATATCCTCTCTAGTTTTTTGATAGACCATTTAGCCCATTAGCAATATTGCTTTATCGATCCTAGAGTGGGAAATATTTTTATCACTTGCGCACAGCTGATGAAACAATACAAAGAACACAGTACAGTCAAGACATCTGTTGCATTGACAGAAAATGATGTTGTTATCACAACAAAACCACACTTCCTGTTCTGGGAAGTCATACGAGAATCTCTCTTGATAGCATTTTGGACACATTTGCTCTTACTAGATTTCCTTTTCTGATACTGATATAACAACTTTGAATGTCTGCTGTATTGATACAGATTATTTTATCTTCTGTAATAGGCTAGCTGACCTGTTAATAAGAATCGATTCTACTGTGTGTGGCCACGTCGTTTACCCTCTGGCATCACTTTTTGCACAGCAAAACCTCTATCGTCTATGCTGTGTCCTCTCAGATCTTGTCTTGACATACAAGATTTAAGCTCCATATTTCACATTGATAAAAAGAAAAATTGCTGTGTTTAAAATGTTTTTGAAAGGAATTGTTGTGGGTACATCCAAGATTCAGCAGTTTAATGTAGGTTTGGGATATCGTTAGTGTGAACGTATTAAGATGTTATAAATTGTCAATAGCCCATGGAAAGGGGTTGGTAATCTAGCATATTAGATTCTATCGTTTTCATTGTGATCAGCTTTGCTTTGTGATCTGGTCGGAGTTTGTCACGCTTCTTAACTACATCCAAGTGTTTGTTGCTTTTCCACACTTTCCTTACTATCACTTGTTGCTTGTACGTGCTCGTGTTGCTACTTGTTGTCACAGAAGCTTTCACAAAAAGAAACAACGTGACATTTCAAGATAATAGCTTTTATCAGATTGTAACTTTAATTTTCATTGGATATCTGGATCAATCTCTTGCGCTGCCATCGGACCATTACTGAACGTCGAGTCAGTGCACCCTGACCTCTTGTGAATGTGTAACTGATTGCTCCCGTTACGTTGTTTTGCTGCTACCGCATCTGATGTTACTTGGAAATCTACAGTGAAGACTGAGAAGAAGACAGTACAATTCAGTGAGAACATCCAGGTGGAGACCATAGAGCCGGAACAAGAGCCTGTATATATAGATGAGGTAAGTCCCCTTGTGTGAGCGCTGGCTTAATAAGCTTGTTCACCCTCATTGACATCTCACTGTAATCAATCATCAATTAACTAAACATTTTTAAACGGCTAACTATTTTAGCTGTCAGCTGCATTGTCGTCGTAGGTTTAAAGGTTTTTAGAAAAATAAATGAGGGAACCTGGGAAGTGTCATCACAGCAATGTTATTCTTTCAGGACAAAATGGACCAGCTACTGCAGATGATCCAGAGTGCAGATCCCACAGATAACCAGTCAGACAGCGTCGAGTTACTACAGCTGGAAGGTGAACTGATGTTGGATTTATTTATTTATGTGAAAGTGGACTATTTTTATCCCCAGATGGAATCAATAACTATTTGTTGTATTTTCTTTCAGGTGCCTGCAATCAAATGGGACCCCTGATTGACCAGAAGTTAGAGGATATAGACCGGTACATTAGTGCCCTTTAAAACAATAAAAAACATTGAGGAAAAGTGAATAAATCTAACTCTCTGTTTGTGTTTTGTTTAATCAGGCAGCACTCTGAGCTGTCGGAGCTCAATGTGAAGGTGATGGAAGCTCTGTCTTTGTATGCCAAACTAATGAATGAAGATCCAGTTTATGCCATGTATGCCAAGCTGCAGAGCCAACAGTACTACATGCAGCAGCCTGCCAGCGCAGCACAACAGGTAAAGTCCACTTGTCATAGATGTGAGGCACATCGTCAGTTAAAAATATTTTTACAACATAAAGGTCAAAAGCTTCTACCATTCAAACCACGACAAGGATGCTGCTTTTTGGTCTCTTCCAAATGTATGTTCTGGGACCAAGAATCTTTCTCCATTTGACAAATATGCTGCAAGATTAAAAGAATAAAAACAATGTTCTTTTTGCTAGGCTAGGATTGGTACTATTCAGTATTGGATGTCAGTATTATGTAGATTTACCTTGGTTACCCACCTGCTATTCTACAATGTTACTGGTCTAAACTGCTCCACAGGCTTACTCCGTCATTAACACAGTTTGTGACCACAGGTCTACCCTGGTCAGCCTGCATCAGGTTCGTATGCCATGAGTTGTCCTGTGGTGCAGGGTTACACTGTTCCCATGGAGCAGCTTCCAGCTGGAGCCCCCATACCTAGTCAGCCAGCCCCCAGGTGAGTTTCACATATAGCAGTGCTTCATTTAAGCACATTACAAGTTTGTGACATTATCAAACTTTGCTGCCCATTGTCCCCTCTTCTCCAAAGAAGAAATTAACACCGGACCGTAATGCTATAAGGATAAATTCAGTATAATCTAAATTTGGCAAACTCATTTCTCACTATACCAGCAGAGTCCTGTCACACCCACCACTCTGCTGCTATAAGTTTGGCTTCTCTAACAAAAATACTGTTTATTCTGATCATTCACTCATTATGACTGCTGTTACAGTATCAATGACACATCCTTCATATGTTTAACATTAAAAGGCTCCCAGCTGCTCAAATGGTATAATCCCCCCAATTCCTGGTTGGCTTTGAAATCTTAACATTTGCAGGATATGGTGAGTTTTATTGAAAATATCAGCACAGTAGCCATTTGTGACCTTCTGTGTAAAAAAGAGAAGTTCTGAGCAGCAGATTGGTGAATGACATAACTCTGTTCTTGTATAGATGGAATTAGAGCTGTGGAAATCTAAATTAAATTGCAGGTTAATCATGGCCCTTGGTGTTACCCGGCCTTTATTAGTGACGGGCATGGAGTCGTTCGTCCTGGTCACGGCTGTTCTTTGAGACATTATTCGAATACCAGGTTCACTGTTACAGTTTTGTGAATTCTACGTTCCCCCTACTGTTGAGCGATTCCACGTCGCTGTAGTGTCGTAATGAATGTTGCTTCACTTTTTTTCGTAGTGACGTTCATATGTACATGGGCCAGCCGCCAGTCTACACCGCAGCTCCAGGCAGCATGGCCCCAGCAGACGTTCAGTGCTACCAGAACCCAGCCAGCGCCCCAGGCACGACACAGCCGCTAAACTACAGCACCCCCTCTGGCCCGAGCATAGCACCTTCCTCAGATGCCTCACATGCCCCCTACTCAGAGAAAGCCTTGCTATAGGACCCCGACCCCCATCCCTACCCCGAGCTCACTGTAATCCTCACACATACACATGCACCAGACCTGATCCAAATAGTGGTTGTAGACAAATTCTTATGTTTTATAGTTTTTGTTTTATCATGGAACACCAGATGGATGGAAACAAATTCAAATAGAGTAGACTAACCATGACATTTTAAAAATAATTATACAGTTACTCTTCTTACTCCAGGTTTAGAAGTGATCACACAGGTTTGATTTTGAAGAGGTCACACCAAGGCATGCATGGATTTAATTCATAATGTTTTCTGTATTTTTTATTTTTACTCTTCTTCCTCATGTCTTTACATGACTGGGATGTGAAGCACTTATCTTAATTTTTGCACACAAGTTTTGGTCGTCATTCAAGCCCCGATCACTTCTGAATCTGATGGCAATATAGCTATTGTCCGTTTTTATGTATGAGACCTGACCTTTATTGTTTCCTCTTTATAATAGGACTGCTGAAAAACTGTGGTAATGATTTTATTTTATGGGTCTGTAATTTCCTAGGAAACTTCCCATAATTAGATCTGTTAGTTAGGCTGTAGGAATGTCCTTAAATGAAAGGCTCTGTTTATACCCTAGTAAATATTTATTCATTAGTCAGTTATTATTGTAAGCTTTATTCTACATACTGTGTATATTTTTGGATGTTCAGCTGGCTTACTGTATACTGATTTTAAGACTGTAGGTTATACTAGCAATTAATTGGAAGTGAGCTGTTTTTCTACAGTATTTCACTCATTAGTTTCAGATTCCATAGTTCTTTCCTGGAATCTTCCTGAGAAAGTATTAAGAAATTACAGACCTGTTAAATAAAACTTTTGCTTTGAGGAAACAAGTGTAACTGTAACCCACACACACTACAGACCAGTGTGCAGCAGTGGGGACACACCCAAACACCGTTGTACCAGTTTCACACGTCCTCAGCAGTACGTGATCATTTCCCTTCACTCGCACACTAACAAAGAGAAATCCACAATAAGCCACCTCCTCACCCACTTAAAGCAACTGCTAATCATTTTACAGTAAATGGGGCATCAAGTTACACTTATCTTTTTTTGTATCAGAAAACTGACTTTTATTGATGCTGAAAAAAGTCAGGCTACTACATTCTGTATATGTCGCCAACTTTTAGAAGTACTGAAAACTGAAGCCACTTTGTTTTGGAGGGAAAAGAAAGAGGAATTTAAGCATGCACATGACTCTTGTATATACTGTACTGAACTATAGTGAAGCCACATGATGACCTCATGGGTGGGCTGTATGTTAGCACAGCTCCGGGTGGTTCTCTCAGCCTTAAAGGGGAACTCTGCAGTCATGATGTCCCTGCCGAATTAAAGGCATAACAGCCAAAGAGAACAAAGTGAAAAAATACTCACATGCCAGAAAACAAGATAGTTTTCACTTCTTTTTTTCATCTTAACATGATCAACTCCCAACTTCATGCTGCAGAGTTTTCCTTTTCAAAATGAGCAGCTCTGGGTCCTTGTTAGTGGCTGCAGGGTTTGCTCTGTCTCCATTCAGGGGCTGTACTAACAGACTCGTACCACAGACTTGGCTACTAAGGGGCGAGCTCTCTGAACAGCTCCAATGTCTTTAAACTAAGCATCTCTTTAGTCAGTGTTGAAGAATGAATACTATGTTGTTGTTTTTTGTAGTGCATTTTAATTTATCTTTTGATTATTGTTATGCTATGTTAAATTGAGAAGCAGTGCAGGATGTATAGTATGTATTCAGAGAAAAGCTGAATATGTGATATTCTGCCTAACTTAGTTGTATATTTAAATCGCTCACATGAGAACAGGACGTTTCTCTCTGTGTTTGATACATGCTTATTGTACTGTAGGGTCAAATGGTAATGTGAAAAACGGATTGAACCTCCCCATTCATTTCAACCCCTGTCCTTTCTCCGCGCCGTCTTAACACTAGAACAAATTCTACCTGAGGCTGATCTGGAATAAAGTTTCTATGATTCTTAGAGGAGCAGTCAGGATTCATAAACACCTCTTTCCCAAGGCCTCCCTAAGCTAAGTTACAGTGAGACTTTGGGGCATTTTAGATCAAATGTACAAACTATTTCTCATACCATACTTCCTGTATTACTACATATGAAAAGTCTTAGGGAAAGAGTTGATGTTTACAAATACTGATTGCATTGCAAAAAGTTGATGAACCAGGAAAATGGTTTATCTGTTGTGTAATATTGAATGATGCTACATGAAGGACTTGTGAAGAAATACGTACCAGTTGCAGGACAAATTGGTGTGTCGATCTGACTGTAAATTTGTGTCATTTCAAACTCTCCAGATATTTCAAATGTGCTCTTCCTTGCCATCCCTGTGCCGCCTTAAGAATATAACTTTGACTTTGCAACGAAGAGGTCATTTTACTCTCCAGTTCATTTAGCATTAATATAGTTGATTCCAACAGAAATCCTTTTTATTTTCCTGCCTTCAACTAAATGCTAGAGTGAAATAGTGTTAATCTGTTGGATCAAGGAGGGCTGAAAATATCAAATATAAAAAGCAGCAGCTATTCTGGGACCAGGAGCCAGTTAATAGTCACACATCCTCCAAACATAACATCTTGTTGCGCCACAGTGTTGTACTGCAGCCCCGATGTAACTTTATTGCACAGGACTGAGATGCTTCCTGTTTTTAAGTTGTGAACCAACATCGTTATCGTAAAGTTTCTGTCTGAACTTGTACCCTGCTGTTTGTATGTATTCTTTTAACCATACTTATTAATTGGTATTCACAATAAAACCAGGCCAAATGTACAGCAGAATATGAATGTTCTTGTTTTTAGAGCACTTTGTAGTAAAATACACTCGTGAGTGTTTACTGTTGCTCATTTCATGAGATTCTTGAAACCCTGTTTTCAGGAGTTTAGAAGTCATCCCCTGCCTTGCCACTAGATGGAGATCATTGTATACGAGACCTAACAAGGCCAGATGGAAGAAAACTGTAAACTACCCAGCAGAAGAAGGAAAAGACAGTTTGGCCTAGCAGCCATATTGTATGTCACTGATTTGGTAGGGAATTATCAAGACTTTAATTTCAAATTACATTTTTAATGAAGCTGCAATTCTACAGAAAGTTTGTAGATTTAAAATTTTCCCTTCGTAATGTTGTTCATCTGGAAGAACAGCTGTTAAAACAGATGTGTGTCTCAATCTAATCAAATACTTTTTTCCAGAACTTGTGTACAGTTCAGTGGTAGACTTGGTGTAATTGTCTCCTTGAAGTTATGGGATGGGAGTGCTCATCTTTGTGAGCCCATAAAAAGGCGAGCATGACCACCTCATTACCTCAGCAATAAAAGGATACAGCCTCTAGTGCAGTGTAAGCAATGTCCGTGTGCAGAGTCCAACGGCTCGACTTGCTCGTTTCGTGGGAGATGATTGTCAAAGTGCTTTGCTCTGAGTTCAGACCAGCAACTGGTGTTCAAGGACCATGCCCTCGGGGAAGACGGTCAAGTTAATCCTGTATGAGGTGTTGCAGTTTGCAGCCTTTGTTGTGCCCGTCTTTGTGATGATGGAGAGGTTTGCCAGCATCGTACGTGATGTGAAAGGACGAGATCTAACGGCCTACTGGCTAGTGGTGGCGGCCTCTATCGCCTATGTGACCTCTGTGACCCTGCTGGTGTGGGTTCCTCTGAAATATCTGATCCTGAAGCGGCGGGGCTTCATCTCAGAGATCACACAGTGGTGAGTACAGCTGTTGGGACGTAGTTTCAGTCAAACTAAATCATCTTCCCTACAACAAAGGAGAGATGAACAAAGTCAAAATGGTTAGAACACAAACCCTAGGATTTTGGGCTGTATTATTAAAAGTAGTGGAAGGAAGGGAAAACTGAGGCTCTTAAGTAAATATAAAGTTAATACTAAAATGTTAAAATACCTTGTTACAGTCAGTTGATGTCAGTTTTGCTGACTTTATGGCTCTACTAGTGCTACTGTTGCACTAGCATTTGTCATTATCCCATAATCGTAATGTGTAGCCACACTGGCCTTTGTTCAGCAAAGGTTACATGGTCTCACATTCATCTACAAATTTACTGCACATATCCCATAAATGTCATGAGTAAAAAGTGCAATATTTGCTTCTGAAATGTAGCATAATGGGGAAAATACTCGCATATCTAAAATCTGTACTTCAGTACAGTTACTCTACTGAAACAGTGTAGCAGTGACATGTAATGCAGTGAGAATAGGCTCAGCACTTCTTAAAAAAGACAAAGTCATTCATGAAATTGGGATGATTGTTATTCATTGTAAACCAAAGCATCCTATCTTGTTTTTCAGGAGACCAACAGCGCTGGCGTATATAATCCTGAGCACGTTACCGTGCTTTGGTATTTTAATAGCCAGTTCCAAGGTAATGTCATCAAGACTGATGGTTGTTGTCACCGATAAGCACCCGTTGATGTTTTTGTAATGTCATGCTCCGACAGGGTCCTTGAAGAGGCGTGTTTGGTGTCCATTTGTGGCACGAACTCGTTTTATGAGCCCCTCGTGTAAGAGAATGTGTTTAGAGCACCATAATTATTCACTGAGTGACGGTTGACATGGCACACTGCACCACAGAGACAGAAAAAGATTGCTCGTCACCGATTCGACTCAGCCTCTTGAGATTTTTCCTTCTTGAAGTCCTGTCCAGTCTTTTCTCACCATGTACTGAGAAGGACTTTAGCACCATCATAATTATGTCCACCGTCACAAGACTGTACTCTCTGTCTGGGGTATTCAGTAACCCACAGTGAACGTAACAGGTTGTCCATTATCCCAAACTTTAATACCATCCACTCTAGACTTTGTACACATGAACTTGTATATGCATATGTGTCCTTAACTATTTTATTCTAAGAGGAGCAAGGACATAAATAAGAGTGTGTGGCTGCAAAGACCTGTCAGACATATTCACACATTTAATATTTCTTAATCTTGTGTTAAAGGGCGTTCAGCAGCATCCTAAAGTCTATAATGATGGGGTATTAAAATCGGATGGCTTCATAAAACTTGAAATGCAGGAGCCCCTCTCTTCTCTTTCAGTCCAGCCAAATGTCATAATGAAGAGTTTCTTCATGCGCGTGACTTCTAAGTTTCAGATCAGTTCAGTCTACTATTGAAGTCGCATTTATTTTTGCGGTTATCGCTTGTACTGTAGGTGCAGGTGGACAGAGGACACAGGCTCGACCATTTCACAGAGTTGCCCGTTTCCCTGGTGCTTGTCTCCCTCATCTGTGTGGACATCATAGAGCGGATCCGCCCATGCAGGCTCAGCGGACAATGTAAGTCTTGGAAGTTGTTGGCATTATTAAAAGTGAGTGTCTATGGCCTGCTTTATATAGTGTTTGGGTTTTATTTTTTGTTTGTTCTGTGGGATCAAATGGATCAAAGATTTCCAACATTTAGCCAGCTTCTTATTATTCACTAGTCAGTAAGTCTGCATTACTGATGCAGACTGCAACAGGCCCTCAGACCCTCAGAGGTCCCCAGGATGTTTGTGTGGCAATTATGTTATGGTAATTTGATTAGTTACATATCTGTTTGGTAATGTGCCCCACTGAAGCAGAGATAAAATGGAAACACTACGGACCCTAAAGTGGCTCTTTCCTTTTTACCAAGGCTTGAGGCCCTGTCTAGAAGGCCCCCTGTACCAAAATCTAGCTTTAATACCTTTTAACATTACAGTTAATATACGTGTGTTTTAATCAAATTGTCAGAAATGAATTAACACACAGTGAACCAGGAACACGGTGCCATTCCAGTGTGGGGCTCACTTTCAGGCTATTCTGGCTCTGATAGCCAGCATATATACTTGTTATGTGCCTCTCCAATACAATCCTACAGCGCCATTTCATAACAACCGCTCCGATAAAATCACCCCCAAAAGTCTCTAAAGTACGTTAAGTTTCAACACACTGACAACATCTATATATTTGGTTTTCAGGTTATCCACAACCTGCAACTTTTACTGCTTTAATGCACATTTGTTGTCAGGTGGCCACAGTGAGCCAGCAAAAAGATACAAAGAATTTGCTAAATTAATTACCAAGATTCCTAATATGTCCAATTACAGAGCCAGCAATACATCTGCTGAAAATTCCATTCTGTAAGTTTTTCAGAAGTTGATTAGTTGGGCTCTTCGTGGAAGAGCAGGACTACAGGAGCTCTGTATAGTCATGAAATACACAGCTATACACTCAGTAGCCAGTTTATCACACACCTAGCTAAAGGTAATGCAGGCTAAGACTAACACGTCCTCCCTTCATGAAGGTTGTAATGCTCAGTTTTTGTTGAAAGAGGTGTTGATTCAACGTAATTGTCATTTTGCAGGCTGTAGATTGTGGTGCTGTTGAATTATATTGTGTTTCCATTATTTTGTCCACCCCAGTTATATCAAGGAGATTAAATAACGCCTCTCTGTATAATGTATGATTTTGGTCAGAACCAATTGATATGATGGAAAAAGGCAACAATGACCAATGATCTTGACATTGGCTGGACTCTACCTTATGTAGCATAACAGCTGGTTTTGTTTGTGCCATTGTCATTTGCAGCAGACAGCCTGGATTACGACCTTGACGTGCCAGGCCCCGTCCTCACCCACCTGGAACAGGTGACCACCGTAACAGGCCAGCTGCACACCGATGAAGGCCAGAACGATTTGACCCAAGGCCGCCCAGAGGCCAGGAACGGCAGCGCCTCAGGCAGATGGCAGGACCTCGCTGGCTCCCCCAGCCGCTCAACACTCGGCTCACGGGCAACCAGCACTGCCTACCTGCGCTACCCATCCTCGCGCTCCCGATCCTACTCTGGTCACTTGGGCTTCCTGTGGAGCAGGGATGGAAGGTCAGAGGTGTTTGTGGATAGTTTCCTGTTCTGGCTCGACACTGCGGAGCTGGTGAGAGTGGCAGGAGAGCCATCGGTCTTCTACTCAGCCTGGGTGTTCCCCGTCTACATCCTCGCCTTCATGTCTACTCTCCGCATGGTAATCACGCCTCACAAACCTTTATTGTCTTTTGCTGGAGTTGCTCTGCAGGACGCTCCTTTCTTCGTCATCCGAGTCGCTCTGATTGCCGTGTTTGGTTACGTAACTCCCGTGTTGTACCCACTGAAAAATGTGCTGGTGAGCCTGGCTTTTGTCTACTTTACACTCCTGACCAGGCTGAGGATTTTCAAAAGGCAGAGCATGTTTTGAGGAGGAGGGCCACATTCTGTCGTTAAGGAAAGATCCGCTTTGATGGTTGAACAGTGTATTTGTGTGTGGGCAGCAGCACCCGGGAAGCACCGCGCTCGTGTTTGTCTACCTGCTACACTTCTCTTTTTTTCTTTTTTTATCCATGGTTTAACAAATGTTGTACAAAGAGTGGTGAAAAAAAATACTTTTTGTTGTAAACAAAAGATTCTAAGCAACCTTTACTATGTTAAATAAATGCCCTTTGTTTTAACACGGGTGTGGATCAAATGACAAATGACACAGCTGACAGACATTTGGCAGAGTACAGCAGCCACGGCAAGGAGGAAGACACTCGGGCCTCAGTTGACGGCGGCAGGTGAGCAACGTGTGATTTTTACCTCCTTTTTTTAAGGACATTAATCCCCCTTCTCACCCTCAATCTTCCAGAGTAAAGACCTTTTTGGACGGCAGGGACGCCTCATACCTTTACTGGAGCCGCATGTTGGATAAAGACTTTCGAGGACAAAGTGACTGTGTTCTGTTGACAACTACTCGGGGGAAAAAGGATGAAGGAAGACGTGTGAGGTTAATACGGTGCCCACAAAAGTCAATTACTTACCTCCTGATGTGAAAGTTAAAAGTTCTGTACTCGCCTCCTTTAAATATTTTGAAGCTTGTCATTGCAATTTGAAAAGAGTATTATGACCTGACTCTGCAGCAGGGGCGGTTCTAGGGTCAGTGGAGAGCTGGGATTTAGCCCTATAATCTATAGTGCTGTATAAATTATCTATGCATTATTATAATTATTATTATTTCAAACACACTTCAAACTGTCAAAGATTTAACATTAAGGAAAACGTGTATTTTAAACAATGTGTAAGGCCTGTAATCTGACTGAATTGCTGTTTAATCTCACTTCATGGCTTTAAGGTGGCACACCTCATTAACGATAAATACAACAAGAGCTCACGTTAGAAATAAGTCTAATGGGCAACTGACACATTTTATGTCAAATGTAACAAAATGCTTAATCCGGTTTTGAACAAACACTCCAGGCACCGTTTTAGACTTTGCTGAAGACACTTGTATTTTTCTTCTGCAGCAGATTTACTTTCTGACTTGCGGCTACTAATTCCTTGTTTGTCCTTGGCTGTTGACAATTAGCATCTCACCCTCGTCTTTTGCCTGCGGTGCGGGTTGTTTATGTGTTTTCGTGGCCATATAACTCACGCGATTGTAACCTTGGCCTACATGTGTGTATCGATACAGAATGCCACAGAGGGACGCTGGTGTGTAATCGGTAGTCCTCCACCGACAGAAGTCTGACAGAATTATACCCAATGGAACAATTGGTCTTTGTCGGTGTGATGGATGAGCCAGGGTTGCGGGACAAACTGTTTAAGGGAATTGCCAAATCAGTGGCTCCTGTCTCTCTCTAAAAAAAAAGAAGAAAATGGGCAACGAAGGAATTTGAAAAACAGCAACTAACATCCTGTAGCATCCGTGTTGATAAATTGCATGAATCTCAAACAGACATTCATATCAGCTTGATAAGCATTGCCACACTGAGAGGGAAGATTTGTTAAAGGCATTATTAGTGATATAAACAGCCAGTGACAGGACGCTAGACAAGCAGCAGTAATTCACAGGGAGGGACCAGAGCTGGCCTGCTTTCATTTATTGGTATGAAAACTAAAATTAACTTCCCTTAATTTCCCCATAGCCATGATCATCCACCATTTTAATTATTCATACTATAGTCTGCAAGAAAGAATTAGTGCGGCTTCAGTTATTGTGGCCATGGTACGCCATGTTGGGAGGCTGAATGAATGATCAAAGGTAAAAGCAACAGCCTGCATCTATTCCTCCTTATCTGAGTCTGTAACGTCCACGTTCAGCTTTAAAGAGTTCTCTGACGCAGAAGCTTTCATTCCTTTCTTTTTTTTTTATGTCATCAAATGAACGTTTCATGCATGCTTACAGAAGCTTTGCATTAATCCATCCAGTTTTAATTTCATATTCAGCTTGCAAAAATCTCACCCCACTCATTTATTTAAGTGAAATTGACTCCTTAAAGACAAATTATTTTAAATCAGATCGAAGTGCAGCAATCTGCCTGTTTCTTTAGTTTTTGCATGCCAGGGTAGCCAGGGTTTGAATGAATGCTAAATCCTTTTTATTTCAATTTATTATTATTATTATTATTATTACACTAGCCGTGTGGTTCTCTGGATAGCAATGTTGGTCTGTCAGTTCACCACTTTGATCCAGACTGAACAGCTACTGGATGGGCATTTATGGTCAAAATAGGATGAATCCTAATTAACTTGGTGACCACCTGACTTTTCATTTCCTGCCACCATGAAGCAGGTTTGGTTTTTATTGAAACATTTATACTTTGCACAGACATCCATGGTGCCCAGAGGATATATCATAATTACTTTGGAGATCCCCTGGAGATTTAATCTAGTGCCACCAGCAGGTCAAGGTTTTCTCTTATCCTTTGAAGTACAGTATATCTTCAACTACAAGACAGATGGGCACAAACATTTGTGGTCCCCAGAGGATGTTGTGAATTAACTATGATGGTGTGAACATTGTCATTGTGAGCATGCTGATGTTACACCTTTGCATAGATACAGCCTCAAAGGGCTGCTGGAGTAGCTTTTGTAGTCTTTTTTTGCCTAAAAAGATTAAATTTCATCTTAAAAAAGACACTGACAGACACTCATCTGTATGTTCAGTAGAGAAGAGAAGAAATATTCTCACTGCACAGATTTTCTTCGCTTGCGTCAAGAGGCTTTTTGCACTCAATTATACGCAGAAATGGCTTGAAAAGAGGGAGATCTTTTTTGCAGCGTTGAGCAGCAGCAGAATTATCCCCAGTGCCGCCTCATCCCACTCTCAAGGTAACATGAAAAACAGAGAGAGTGCGGCAGCGGAGAGGAGAAATGTCACAAAAGGAAGCAACAGTGGAGGCATAAGGAGCAGACATTGTGGACAGAGATGAGGGGATAAAGAGGGGGGTGGTGGAGCGAGGACCGATAAAGAGATGACGGAGGAGGAGGAGACGGGATGGGGGGGCTGCTGTTGAGGATGGGTGGAGACTTTGTAAATCTGAAAGCTGGAGGCGCATTTGAATTCAGGCTGTGTGTCTCCTGCGCTAGCCGAATGTTACCTGCTCTAGCATGGCAACAGAGAGAGAGGGAGAGCAGTGAGCTTCAGCTGCAGCCTCCACACACACACACACACACACACACACACACACACACACACACACACACACACACACACACACACAAGCGCGTGCACAGTCACAACAGGAGTGCAAAGAGTGACTCAGGTAAGCAGGTACGCTCCTGATGAGAGAGGACCCTTGAGGGAGGAAAGCAGCGTGGTGGAGTGACAGGGAGAGATGCAGGAGGAGGAGCTACAGAGCTGGGATTTTTGAGGAGGAAGAAAAGAGGAATCGCACAGAACCTGAAACCCTCTGTATCTGGACTCCCAGGGTGGGCGCACAAGGGAGGGATGGACAGGGATACAGGCAAGCCGCATGTGGAGGTGACGCGAGAGCTCCGATTGGACAAATCTGGCAGACTAGAGAGCACAGAGAGACGCACACAGAAGAAAATTACATTTAGTTTTTGTAGCAAGACTATTCGGGGGGCGTGAGCCCGGGCGGGCTGGAAGGGAGGTTTTTGTCGACAGGGTGAGTCGGGACAGAGCGAGAGGGGTGAGGTGTGGGAGTGGGAGGGTAAATAAACACAGGATGGCAGATGAGCCACCTGCCCTTCTGAGATAAGGTGAGCACACACACACATGTGAACACAAGAAGACACACGAACCTCACACACTCCTCGGCACATCAGACTGGTCCCCGGGACAGTTGAAGATGCTGTGAGACGTTTGGCGTCCGGAACACCTGGACTCATCTGAGGACATAACTTATGATAAGGGACCAGCCACTGAACCACCAGGGGGTCCTCCCGTGCGAGAACCTGCGGACGTAAGAGACTGGATTCGTTTTCTTTTTGGCGGGATCCCATAACTCTCTAAAGAGCTGGCCATCAGGTGGCTCACCTGTGTGATGAGGATCCTGGCCTGAGACGACCCACCCCGGAGGCTCGATCGGCCTGTCCTGTCCTCTTACCCCAACTGGATGTCTTGATGTATTGCTGTGGGCTGGGACACTGGCGGAGAGTGCAGTCCACCTATGTAAGTGACCGTCGCAGCATCACTTGCAGCATCCATCCCTATGTATTTGATCCCATAGCAATAGTGGAGTTATCTTGTGGCACAGGGGGGTGGGAGGATGATACCCAAGTTATGGCAGATTATTGTATATACACAGTTTACACTAATTGGTAGGTACTGACCACTGCAGGCCGGGAACACCCCACAAGAGCTGCAGTGTTGGAGCTGCTCTGACCCAGTCGTCTAGCCATCACAGTTTGCCTCTTGTGAAAGTCGCTCACATCCTTGCGCTTGCCCATTTTTCCTGCTTCAAAGCATCAACATCGAGGACAGACGGTTAACTTGCTGCCTAATATCCCCCCCCCCTCCACTGACAGGTGCCATGGTAATGAGAAAATCAGTGTTCTTCACTTCACCTGTCAGTGGCCGTCAAGTTATGGCTGATTGGTGTACATTGTATATGTGGTCACTGTATACTTATAAATAATGCTGATGATTCATTCACATTTATAGCAACTAGCGGCAGTGAGTGTGGCTCCTACAACCTGTTATTTGCAGCGAAGGTGTTCACCACTCTGTGTGAGTTTTCAGCAGGGCTGCAGTTTATCGGGGCAGACAGCGGCATTGTCAAACAGCTCGCTGTATTGGTCCAAGTACAGGGCTGCATGAAAACATTACCCCAAAGTCAGTAACCCGTGTGGGATGGTTTCACCTCTGGTTTGTTTTCCACCGTGAGGCAACAGTTTTATTTCATCACCGAGCAAGTGGTGAGAACGATTTCCTTAAAAATGTTTTGCATACCAAAGATAAGGTGATTTTAAATGCATGACGGCAGCGAAGAGCTTCTGTCCTGGCTGAGCGGTGTGAAGCAGGAGAGGAGCAGGACAGATAGGTGCAGTTATCTCATTACAGGCCAGGTTTCACTGTCCTCTCAATGACAGAGTTACTCCTCTCCTCCACCTGTTCCTCTTAATTTCTTCTTGCCTTTCCACTGACTCTCTCTTCCTTTCCTTTCTCTCCTCTCTGTCCGTCTTCCTCCCGGCCTGTTTGCGGCTTCATCACTGCCGTCATTGTTGCGTCTCTCTTCCAACCTCTGCTAAGTCCAGTTGCGGCTGATACTATAGAGCCTCAGAGCTGCGCATTGTGTGCTGGCGCCGACTGCAGAAGACCCTATCGCAACCACATTCCTACATGAAATAGGCTTACTGTCAGCCCTCGACGCTCAATAGGCCGTCATCGCAGAGCCTCACAGATTACCACAATTTGTACAGCTGCATGCAATGTGTGCCCACCTCAGCAACAAGCCAGGAGAGAAACTTACAGAATCAAAAAGCCACACACGGCTAAAAGCAGTGACGCATCAAGAAGCCGGACCTGGTGCCCACATTCAGGGTAGTGTCACTGATTTAGATTTTTTGTGTTGACAGTTTAGCTCAAGTAAAAACCAAGAGTTCACAAAACGCAGGTAAATATAAGCAAGTAGAAGAGAAATCCAGCAAACGTGTTTAGATGCACTCAGGCTTGAAAGGTGTACGATGAATGCCTTTCTGCCTAATGTGGTGCAAGTGCATTACTCATTCGAATTTTCACTCCATTTGCTACAGTACATTATGTGTGTGTGTGTGTGTGTGTGTGTGTTGCCAACTACACATTCATTAATGAGATTAAATATGGTGAATCAATGGGTCAAACTTGGTTTAAGACAGCGGTTCCCAACCTGGAGGCTGGGAGCCCCCAAGGGTTAAAAGATGACGTGCTAGACAAAGATAAGTAAATGTATTCTGCTACACAATTTGTTTATTTTTCAGGTTTTTCTCTAATCTTTGCATCTTTATTATTATGAAATACTGGATAGTTTTCACGTGTTATTTAAAAAAACTGGTATATTTTAGAAACGCTCCTCCAGGTGTGTGGCCTTTGCTGGCAGAGAGCAGAGCTGGATTACCTTAAGTTCTTGGCTGGCTCTAAGAAGGAGTTCAAGACATGTTACTGTCCTCTGTTTAGTCCTCATGTCAGTGTCAGGACGGCTGGACCAACAGGTGAAGGGTGGGGCTCTATAAATCTGCTAAAACCTTAGAAAAAGAGAAGACATGTGAGGAACTAAACCTTTCCTAAGCTCACAGTCCTCTCCACTAGCTTACAATTAAATTAAAATTGTTGGAGGGAAAGGCTAACTCTCTATTCATGTGCATTTTTGAAATCTTTAGTATTTAAGCATAACATTTGGTTGTTAAGCTTGCCATACTTTCTCTTTGGTTTTCTGTATATCTCATTCCATATCCATATTCTGTACAGCTTGTTTTTTGTTTCAACATTTTTTATCTTTATTTTATCTAATGTAATTTTATCTTATTTTACTTATTTTTATATTCATATTTTATTGCTCCAACACACCAAAGCAAATTCCTGTATGCGAAAACGTACTGGCAATAAACCTGTTTCTGATTCTGATTCTTCTGAGTCAGATTTTTAATGAAGAGAAGTCAGGTGAGGTGAGATATTTTGCCAAAAGACATTAACGAATATTGCACTTTAAATGTACTTCATTCTAGATTGAAACACTGTGTGCTGCAGCGAAGATGCAATTTCATCTCTTCCTTTAATTAATAGTATACATGCATGTAGTCAAGAGGCAGACAGGAAATGTGGCGGGAAGAAGGGGAGGGATGACATGCAACAAATGTCAGATCCAAACTAAGAACATATCGGTGCACACGTTTTGCATGACAGCCCCATCTTTTATAATGTTTATGTTGCTGTTTAAACCTGTATGCTGCATTTCTTTTTTAAGATACCTTTCGTGAGTGACTCTTGTGTTAGTATTTCACTGTCAGTATATCACTTCGCCTGGATCGCGTGACTTGTGATACTTACAGTGACTTTCAGAAGTGACAGGAATTTGAAGCAAGCCATCATTGCTTTACGTGGCACAGACAGAGTCACAGCTGAGCCTCCCGACCTGGGTACACCTGCTGTACACCTGAACGTCAGATTGAGCAGGATTGTAAAGTTAGTAGATAATCGCACATCACTTGACTGTCTGAACAGATAACGTCACTGCCAGTGGCAACAACGTGTTCCTCCTTTACCTGTTTTCCTGCACCTTCACTGAGACGAGTCTTAAAATCTGATTGCTGAAATGTGTATTCAGCTGTTCCCAGATGTGTCAAGTCTTGAATCTGCAGAGGATGCACGTGTAGACACTACAGCAGGGAAACATTTTCTCTTTCTCATAGCATGACAGAAGAGCCTGCTGAGTTCTGATTGGTTTACAGGAAATACACTTAGCTCAGATCATACCATTACTTTCAGGATGCAGCATCTCCTGAATTTTCTTATACTGCAGAGGCACTTGTGATTCCTTTCCCACTGTAGCCTACCTCTGTTGAGGTAAATCTATAAGTACCACAGATCCATACAGTGCTAAGGTGGACATCGATTATAATGCTGAATCAAAATCCTGTGGATTTAGTAAACACACTGCAAGCTTGATATTGACTTGTTTCCACACTCACACTGCTATTTCCAACTTCACCGCAGGCGATGGGATTGTAGATCACAGACGAGTATCTGTGTAGGATCACAAAGGTTCTTCAGGGCTGTTTAGCCTCTGCTATTTATTTATTTATATATTCTTAGAAATGTATTTTAGAGGAATTAAGGGGGGTTACATTCATAGCTTATTAAGTGAAAAAAGATAAATGGCAGGTGCTGCAATTGTTGAATTAAATTGTGTCTGACTGGAAGAGGCATTTAGGTTGTGGTATATTTCCTGTCATCATTTAGATAAAAGGTTTTAAACTGCAGTCTGTTAATTAAAATACATTTTACACTATTTTGGGAAATACACTTTTCTCTCTTTCTTTCCAAGATAACAGACAGACATGAGAGTGGAATTTAAGTATGGACCTGGAGCCAGGTAGGAGGCAATTAGCCTAGCTTAGCATAAAGACTGGAAGCAGGGGGAAACGGCTAGCCTGGCTGTCTCTGAGGTTCAGAAATATGGCTACCCCTACCTCAAAATTGACTAATTGGTTGTTTAACCGATAGACTGAGATACAACCATATCTTAGTAAGCATAACTAGGCACGGCAGGCATGTGAAGCTTTTTATTCCTGCACATGAACTGCTGTATTCTATAATTTCCAGTAGTAGCTGAGAGTGCAGAACATTCAGGACACTGTGACTCCAGAAGGGGCTGATGTTAAATCTCAGTTTGGGATTGGCAGAGAGAGACATTCCTCTATTATACCATCAATCTCTTATTCTGTCATCCCATCACTGTCGTGGAGATTACAACCACAAACATGTGAGTTGAGATCAACAGAAACACAATCACAAAGGTGCATGTTCTCTCTCTCTCTGTCTCTTTTTTTCTGTTTTTGTGGCAAATTAAGGGGCAAGTCATGGAGAAATAGTCTGCAATTTCACAACAACCAATTTAATGTGACGTGTTTTTTTTTTTTTTTTTTGCTTTAATCTCGTGTTAGGGGTCAGTAACCTGTCGGACCACTGTAACCGCCACTGACTGGCCCTCTCCAGTCTGTCTGTTACCTCCTCCATCCCTCACTCACTCTCCCACCATCCTGATGTACTCAGTATCTCACATCTATCAACATATTCTTTCCATCCCACTTGTCTTCCTCCGTCCATCTCTTCTCAGTCTCTCCTCTCCCAGATGTTAGGAAGGCAGGATTGGCCGTTTGCTGGCCACTGTCACGGAGGAGGAGCATCAGCCAGATGTTTGGTTGCATATTCATTCAGGATTTATGAATCTGAAGAGCGCAGACAACCACTGACAAGGAGAAGGACTAAAGGAACGCTTCTGGATGCTCTATTTCTGCCTCTGACGGGCACTTTTGGAATTGTTTCGGCCTCCCACTCCCACTCCTTCTTGAGTCCGTTTTGGATCATGTTAAGCCGGGTGTGATTGAAGGGAGACGCTCCAGGCAGATGTAAATCTGGTGATGGTTGTTTGCAAAGGGGGAAACAGTGGAGGACGTCAAATGAGAAGCCCGTCTCCATCTCAGAGCGGGCTGCTGAAGGTGTGTGTGTGTGTGTGTGTGTGTGTGTGTGTGTGAGAGGACTCTGAGTGTTTTGGGAGTCGGGCTCCTTGGCCGCTCCGCCTGCAAGTCATGTCAAAAGTGCCCCAATAACAAAAATGTCTCCTGGGTGAGTACTGCCTCTCTGGCTGGTGGGTGGATTATAGGAGTTCAGTTTGAGTGCATTTTGCTTTCTGTCTGCCTTATCTGCTTTGGAATTTGTTATCTTTGGCTGTAATTTCTTAAAACAAATGCTACATGTATATATTTAGGAATTTCAACATACAGCAGTTTGGTGTGAAGCATAGTTGGACCAAAGAAGGAGCCTGTTTAATAGGCTTCATTTAGGATTCCAGATTTAAAAAAAAAACAGATCCGATAAAACCATTGTGTTTGATGACCCTTTTTTCAATTGTGCTTTGATGTGTTCAACAGCTGTGTGCCACAGCCCTCTGTGCTCTTCTCCATCTGGCTCTCCACCATCCTGCCCAGCCAGCTGAAAAATACAAGATCATTAACAAAAAAGAAAAGGTTGACGATTGGGCTCTGTCATGGGGCAGATTTAGTAAAGCCCCAAGTGTGGTTCCCCCCCAGGTCATGGGCTAAATGTTGGGACCTTCCACTTAAGTCTTTCTTTCATTAAATCTTTCTCTGTCGCCACTGATCACAGTGGTCTGACCGCCCCTGGTGATGTTTCCAGCAATAGAGACGCTCGTGAGGACAAGCATGCGTGCATCAGTAGCCTGTGTGTGTGTGTGCGCAGCTGTGCGTATCGTAGGTCCAGATGTGTGTCTGGCGCAGAGATCAGTTTCACAGCCTGGCCCAGCTGACGCCGGCCCTGCACGTTTCTTTTCCATTCTCCGTTATGCAACACTCTCATCTGTGCCCCTCGCCCCCCCAAAGCTCCCCCTGGAGATTTTGCCACCTCGCCGTTGTTTTATTTCTTTCGGAGTATCAAGCTTTTGCCATCTCTGGCAAAGCACTTTTTAAACTCAGTTTTTTAAATGTGATATAAAAAAAAATTTT
>JAVQJF010057547.1:0-20642 GCA_036023855.1 Gadopsis marmoratus
GCATCAAAAAACACACAGTGATGGTCAGAAATAGGTAATTCGATTACTGAAACATTATCAATGTTTAACCCTGATGTTATAACTAAGTCTAGTGTGTTGCCATGTTGATGTGTGGCTACATTTACATGTTGTTATGTTGTAACATGAATGTTTACTCTGTTCGCAAAATGAATGTTCTGTGGTTGATATCATCTATCATCCCAACAGAGAAGCTGAATAAATTCAGTCCAAATATTACAGATACAATAACAAAACTTATACCTTATTTAATTCTTGTGTTGTTATGAGACACAAAACGTTCGGTGTGCGATGAGGATTCTTAAAAATACATGTTTAGACTGATGAAAGACCTGAAAGTCTAGTTATGAATGACATATCTTTTATTCATTAGCATACTTGTCTTTTACATCCATTGAATAAAATCAAAAGCTATATATCTCGCCTTGCTCTTACTATGGTTTTATTTCCCAGCTTAATAATGTAGCTGTGTTTTACCAAGCTTAGTAATGCCAATCTCTTGCAGATCCTCAAGGCTGATGTCAGAGATGAAGTCAATGTTTTCATACCCATTCTGCACCAGAACCTGGTAATACTGACTGAGACCCAGGTGAGACAGCCAGTCTGCCAGATTGGCCTGAAACACACACATGGACACATTGTAAAAGGCTTGTGCATATATACGGAACTTTACTGCATTTTGATTCTGAAAACCTTAACAGGCTGACAGAGCTGTAAGTGTATATGCTTGTGTGCATGCAGCCGCCAAAAGTCAACATCTCCCCCCTTTTCTAGTTTGTATGGTACACGTAAAAGCCTTACAGGCTTGTGGTCTGGCAGCCAGTCTGTGGAGGGCAGCTTGCTGATCTCTGATGTTAACTTCTTTCGATGTCCAGGCTTCATGACCCCAATTGCCGTCAGGTCCTTCAAAGCAAAGCACACTTAGTCACATCAGGAACCTACCACAACTACTGTGGGTGTTTTTTTTCCTTCAAATGCAAACAATCTTATCCGTACATTTGACATTTGTACATGAGCTGCGTGTGATATGCCTTCAGGAATATTTTGCTTTGGATAATCTCTGATGAGTGTCCCCCTTCATACCACTGTGTCCGCTTCAATACACACACACACACACACACACAGGCACTGAAAACACACTCAAGGACAAACACAGAGTAGCGTTACAGCACAGACTGGAACACACGGCCATGTGTGAACACAGGTATGTAAATGAAGCAGACAGAGTATGAGAAGTGACTGGTTGAGGCTCAGGACTCACACCGGGGGTGAGGGGGGGGGTCAGGTGACAGAGACAGGAGGGTCATGATGACATCATCCACGTCAGTGGGGAACTGATTTGAAAGCTGTGCTGGGCGGAGCCTTGACAGACAAGGGGCGGGGCGTGAGGGGGTCAGGGGTCATGACCTTACCTCAGGGGTCATGCGGCTAATGGTGTCTAGATCATATCCCGCGGTGAGGAAATGGGTGGTGTAGAACTGCAGCTGAAACTCACCCAGCCACGCCACTACTGCCTGCTTCTAGAACACAGAACACAGAACGCTACTGCCTGCTGCTAGAAGAGTCCACAAGCTTCTTCTAGATCACAGATCTGTTCTAGAACACAGCATAGCAGCGTGCGCTAGAACACAGGGGAGAGAAGATGGCACAGAATCTTCCATTGTAATCCCAAAATGCAACCCTGCGCTACAACAAAATCTAGAAAGGTTTTACCAGCAAGGGTTTGTCAGTTTTATCACTGATATGAGCACCACAAATCAAAAATAAATTCCATTCACCTGTATGCGTGGTGGTAAGAGATATCAAAACCCATGCAAATGAAACTGAAACTACCAGTATGGCTAAATGCCACTAGATACCATTAAGGGTAAGTTGAAAATAATGTTTAGTTATTTGGCTTCGCCGACCCTTTTTCAAAGCAAATTAGTCACATTTCCTTTTACAACAACTGGCATCCATGCTATAGTTTATGAATGAATTTAGGGTCAAAGAATGTTGGATGAGATCAAACAATGAGGACACACTAAGAACACTACTCCTGTTTTGCTTCTATGAGGGAACACTGCTGTCGCCTGGCAACCAGTAAAGCCTTGATTCTTAAAATACTGCGTCTGCTTTCTTCTAGAATGCACACAGAGAATTGTCACCATCACAGAACACACAGGGTTTCTGGCAGGTTCTAGAGCAGAGTGGCAGCGTGTGGGTGCCTGGTGTGGTGTGAGGGCAATCGGGGGGGTGGGTGGAGGGACAGAAGGCAAGACAGCATCTGACTCCTCGATGTGTCTATCACACTGCCTGTCTCCATGGTGACACACTCGCATGCCCATCCTCAGGGTGTCATCCGTTCAGGTGCAATACAACCCAAGCTGGCAGATACCTCACCGTACCCACTGAACCCACCCTTGTAGATGTCTTTCCCTCAAACCCAAGCACTGGTTGAGAAGAATCAGGAGCAACAGAAAGAGGAGGCCCCAGAGTGCACCAATCTGCCATCCAAAAACTCACTTTCCCATCATCCTCCTCTGCCTTCCGCTCAAACGACCGCTGTTCATGAACTGTGCAACTGGAAGAGCCTTGGCGTGGAGGTGAAAAGGGAAAGAAACAAGAGGGAGAAAGAATAAAATATATTACTTTTAGCAGTAAACGACGATTCTGTTATTTCAATAGTTTCTATTTTGTTAAATACAACAAGTTTGTACATAAAGCCATTACCCTTTCTATTAACACTTTAAATTTAAAATGCCCTCAATAACCCTCATATATTCTTTTTTCATGTAGAAATACTGTATGTGCGAAACTAGTTTATTTATAAAATGTTTGTCTTGGCAGTGCTTCAGTTTCTATGTCCTGGAGTTTACTAATTATTTGTTAGAACAAAGTGTATTTATAACTGATCATTACAAAGGAACATGTAATTATTTGCTAATTATAGTGAAAATGGAAACAAGCACTGTACTTCCTAATTTATAGAAAATGGAAGATGTTTGTTTGGTGTTTTCATTCAATTGTGTTATTTCTAGTTAAGTATTTAAGAAATTAACAGCTTTTGAACTCTTCTTCCTCTGAAATCAGTTCTGGCTAGAGCAATGTCCTAGTATATTATTATTAAGAAACGACGGAACCTGGAAATTAAAATGGTGCATTGTTCGTAAACACTTTGTTCCTTAAAATGGAGCAGAGCCAGGAAATAGTGTGGCGAAATTAAATCAAGTCAGGTTTATATTGCCTATGCAGTCCGTCATAATAATTCTGGTAACACCTTTCATGCTTGGCTGGCTTTGTAGTGCTGTTTTAGCACTTTGCTTCTCACATATCACTTCAACCAGTAGAATGGCAGTAGATTCAAATATGCTAATATATATGCTTCTTTCAAAGTGAGATTATTAAGACAGCACAGTACTAAAATCTAAGTGGTATACCTGAGACAGCATAAAAAGGTCTACACAATACACTGTGTGTATATAAATACATCAAACATGTTTTAATGACACATTGTGAATGTACTACTTTCTGTAGCCCCGAGCAAATAAAGAGAGCCGCTGCCTACAGTAGTGTTAACTTGTAAATGCCGTGTCAGGAATGAAGTTTACAAGTTACAAGTGGGCCCTGATCCAATAGAATGATTAATAAAGCTATTCAGTTAGCTATTCAAGAATGCTTTAATAGGAGAGGCTGATTTATAGCAGATTTACTAGAGTTTTAATATGTTGAGTGCTTTTCATTCTAAGGCCGATGTTATCCTACTGCACTTGCCTCTTTCTTATCATGTTTCTTTTCCTTGGATGTTGCACTGAAGCATTTGGAGTTCAGCGGTCTGTCTCCTCATATCGCTTCTCAGGCTAATTCCAGTTTTTATTGCGTGCATTACAAGCAGCTACAGCGCAAATTCCTGAGGACCAAAAAAGGATTTATCCCAAGAAAGAGCGACCTGTCCCTCCTGGCTGTTTAGAGTAGCATTTTAGAGCAGCCTTTATAAATAAAGCATAACTTAAATTACTGTTATAAAGGGACGGGGGGGGGCGAGAAATGCTGCTTGTGCCTGATATGAACAGGCAGGTGGTCTTTAGAGAGCCAGGTTGACTAAAAGTGAAATGAAGAAAAAATTATTCATAAAAACAGCGATCCAAACACGGCCTGAGGCACTTGTTGTACTGGTGAATACCGCCTTGATCTGTTTTAATTATCACTTTACTACAGACAGAATGCCTGTTCTTGAAGCACTGGATCACTGGCACATTTGTTTTCTGAGCAAGTGAGGCCAAAGTTTGTACTATCTGTTTAAATCACTGCTGTGTTTGATCAATTAGCAGAAGGCAACAGCAAAACAGACTTACGTAAATGAAAAATGACACAAACGATCACTTCAAGTAAAGCTGAATATATTGCTGTGTTTGGTTGAGCTTGTGTGCTTACTCGCTGACTGCTCAACAGACTGCGACTGCTCCAAGAGATGCTCCTTGGCTTTTACCGACTGGGACAGCACGGTGGCCAGGAGCTAAAGCACAAAAACACACACACATACACTCACAAAGTGAAACATTTACTCAAGCATAATCATTCAAATCCCAGTGGTGCCTTGTGATTCAGTTCAGTGGATTAAGTGCACGCATAACAGGCAGATTCTGGCTTGTAACTCTCTTCTTCCTGGATTTCCTGCAATTTACCAATACTGAAGCAGCTGAAACCCCAGAATAAATACTACTTAAAATAGATGATGTCCCTCCTGCATAATATGGGAACAACGTCCGATTGAGCTAATTGCTAATTCAGTGTTTCTAAGGTACTACCCAAATATAGACAGATTAAATTTAGAACGTGCTAAAGGTGCAGACCTGCAGGGTGACATCAGAGACTGTAAAAGGGAAAGCATCCTAGACAAGGCGATAAAATCACTTGACTCTTGTTGGCAAGTTTGCTTAAAAACACATAACACATGACTTTTTTAAAGTATGACTTCATGTTGCACTTAACAGGGATGTGTAAATATCAGACTCAAATTGTACAAATACTAAATACAACAATTTATATGTTACAGAAATTACAATTAAATTCAGTGTCGGTGACACCACATTTTAGTTTGTAGTTTAGGATGATGTACTGTTTGTTAGTAAACATCCATACTGACAATTTTCACTTGCATACATAATTATTCAACCAAGATATGTTGTTCATACACCTGTGTTAAAATTGGCACATGGTTACACAATCGAACAAATGAGACACGGTGACGTGCAAACAGATGGTCAGGCTCAGATAGAGTAGACTTGATCAGTTACAGATTGTCTGGACAGAAAAGATCAAAGTCAAAGATATCTTTATTGTCCCCGAGGGGCAAATTGGACTACAGCCAGAAATGCAGCACAAAACAACATCAACAGAAGAGACAACAAGACAACAGGTAGACAAAAGTACAGTTAGCAGCAGTCACAGCTTATTTATAGCAGGCCCAAGAGACAGCAGGAACAAAGGAATTCTTGTGCCTGTTTGTCATGCACCTTGGTAAATAGTATCTACGTCCTGATGGGTGTACAAGCGCCAAATCAGGCTGATTTTATGTTCAATTTTACTGTGTGACTGATCAAAAGGACAAACCAGGAGGCCACAATCTCACTGCACCTGGTCTACTGTTGAAAGCAAAAGTGATGCTGGTGTCTCCAACGGAAAAACAAACCGAGCAGGAAACAGAATTGTGGTTAACTAGGCTTTGTGTTTGTTTCCTGAAGACGTTCTGCTGTTTCCCAGAACTGACTTGTTTGTTGTTTCGTAAAGATCCAGCAGCAATGTCACGTAAACATCGTGCAAGCACACGCACATAAATACATGCAAGGAGTCACTCACCTTAACCCCTTCGGCTTGCGCGTGCAGGCCTGGAGCATTGAGGCCGTGTGTGTTGACCCCTGGTGTGGCTGCTGGGTGTGGACTGGGTGCAGGGGTGGTCAGAACGTGTGTGTTTCCGGAGCTCTGCAAGCTGCTCGATGACCGAACACTGCCGATGCTGCCCACACTGCCGCTGCGCTCGCCACCTTCACACACAAACACACACATTGCAGGATGCAGGATTATATAGGGAACATCCCTCAAATACATACTTTCACCTTTCACCTTGTTGTCCGAAAACAGACTCGTGAGTTTACCTGCCAGAGGTTTGCGTAGCACCCAGATATCCTCACTGGTGCTGCTCTGCTGTCCCAGAGTTGGAGAGCCTTGAGGACTCGGCTCTGCAGTCCGCGAACCTGTCACGTACACACACACACACACATATTTGTTACTGCCGCTATTTTAGTCTATTTTTTTGAATAGTGGTAGTTAAAAAATTATAATCAACAGCTACACAGACCCACATTGATAATGTGTGTGTAATATAGTTTCATCTCACTCAGCCTCACAAAAGATACACTCACTCACCAGCACATTCATAAACACATAATTATTCATAGTGGTTGCACCACCTCTAAGTGCTAATCATTTTGAGACTTGTAAAACCCCACAGACCCATAGGCAGGTTCATCATTGTGTGCTTGTCTGTACAATATTAATAAATCTGGTGCTGACAAGCACTGACAAAACCCAATGACTTTACTTAAAATAAGACATCCAATGATTTAACACAAGTTTAGGAAAATGTATGTAAAATGGTGAATAATGCCTCTAAGATTTTCTATAATATGTGAGTATGTGAAGTTATACAAATGGTGCCTTTAATTTAAATATTTAATTTTAAGGGTCACTTCACACAAATTACAAGACAGCTGTTCCAGTACAATATAGAGTTGGCTTGGACTTGCTCTATATTAACAAGTGCTATGAGATAACTCTGTTGTGATATAGCGCTATATAAATAAAATTGAATTGAATTGAATTGAATGGAAGTGAATGGATGCTGCATGCAAAAAATCTGTTTTAAAAACTGAAAGAAAAAGTCCTGGTCAGTTAGGATAATGCATTGTTTTATCTCTGGATGGTTTCCACTATACTTTTATTATTTAGTAGAAAATAGTTCCTAATGAAATAAAATGGCAGCAGAAATCTATAAGAATGGCGAGACACCACTATGAATAAGTGGGAAAATATACCTTTTTGTCTTTAGGGTGAACTGGTCCTTAATATATATTGTATTATACATATGTATATAAATTTACACACACACGCAGATAGATTCTATATGTGGTCTTGTCAAACATAGTGGAAAGGATGCTTATCTGTGATTTGAAGTGATACTACAGTATGTACCTGTCTGACTCTGCTGCTCCTGAGAAGTGGAGAGAGGAGGAGGAGGAGGAGGAGGAGGAGGAGGAGGAGGAGTGGACAGAAGAGGAGAAGACAGAGAAGGGGGAGAGATGGGAAGAGGAACGTACCCAAAGGAGGAGAACCGAGGGAGGGACTGTGTGTTGGGGTGAGGGGGAGGAGGGGGAGGCAGATGCAGGGGGAGGACTTTTGAGGGGGGGTATGAGTGTCCGTTGACTGAGGCAATGGGACAGGGGTTGGGCCTGCGGAGCAGGAGGGTGTGGCACTGCTGGGAGGGGGAGTGACCTGGACACGAGCCAGGAGGAGGGAGGTGCAAAACAACAACAACACAACGACAACTGATCAGTCAACTTGAAACAAAACAAATCTAATCCAATTTTTAAATGTATAAAATAATAATTCATTAAAATCAAAATATGTGAAAAGAATACATCCATATATCCACAGGGAATATATCTTTATAAATTATAATGTAATATCACTACAGCAAGAAAGCAAACAAACAATATGAACAAAAGCATCACAAGCTAGACCAGGCTGGTTAGACGGGAGCAGGGAGGGTGACAGAAGGAGCAGAAATATAGAGGAGGGGAGGAGGGTTGACAGCCAATATGGGACAGTATCTGATCAATGGAAATGATTGACAGGTTGGAAAAAGCGGTTGGGCTGCCTAAGGAGGCCAATGATGCTGCAGCTAGCTACAACTAATGATAGCTACAGAACAGCTGCTGAGCTCACACACACATGCGAAAGCGCACACATCCTCCCACCCATCCACACGCACACACACACAGCTGTGATGTGGGTGGTCACCTGCCCTCTTGATGACTTCCACCATGTTGGAGGGGAAGTAGCCCACACGGTCATTTCCTGTGCGGTTGTCGTGAATACAGCCTTTCCATCGGCCATCGGAGTGCTGCTCCAAAACCTGCCAACAAACACACGTGTGGTTTACAAAGATAAGATTAGAACCTTTTCATACTTTCAAAACTAAAACTGGACTGGGCTGCATCAGCTAAACCTGAAACCATCGCTACGTTTGTGTGTAAAGTTCATAGCACTAGCTAGTTTCAAACTAGTGATTTACAAAATCGGGTAGCACCCTTAAAACTTTAGATATGTCTTAGCCAGTAAACATCTTAGTAATGCGTAAATAGGTTGCAACAAAACGTAATCAGCTATGTAAACAGGAAGTCACTGCAGCACCACAAGCTGCAGCATAACTGCCAAAAACTACAGTTTTAGGGGGTATCCTTTGTAAATGTAGGTATGATTTTGTTTTATTTTATCAGCATACACGGAGGAATTTGTCTGTATCACATTTATTATGGTTAGAGGGGGATTGAAGGAATCTTTCGAATCCACGCAGACAGATACAGAACCAGTTTATATTAAGTAGAGAAGCAGTTTTCAATTAGTATTATGTTGGAAAAATCAAGCTAACTGACGCTAACGTCATTAGCACCACGTTTTGCAATTTGAGGACTATATTTGTGAAACAGAATTTCTACTTTTCCCAGTTTACATTTGTTGGAAAAATAATGCTTGTTTGTGTTAATATCCTTAGTGACCGTGAAGAACACATGGTGTAACAGGTAAGACCACAGGAGATATTTCTAACAACATTTTTTCAAACAGCACTTTAATTGTCATGTCAAATATATCGACCATATTCCATATTATCTCATGTACTCTTCAGTCTGGTTTAAAGCATTCAGTCACAGCTCATCTCTACGTAAGAACTAGCTCTTCAAACGTTCAAATGTTTATGTCTATTAACGTCATTGCATATCATGAGATTTCAGTAGACAGACGTGCAGCACTTTGACGGCTGTTTGATCCATGTACCGTGATAATGTCTCCTGATTTGATGTTGAGGCTGGTAAGGTCATAGTTGTTGCAGTAATCCTTCAGCGCACGCACCTGCATCGCGGCCGAAGCATCTACAAGACAAAAGAAATCGTGTGAGCGAGCGGCGGAGTCGGGTCGTGGATGAGTGCACAGCAGAGATTTACAGGTAGTTTGAAAAAGTAGAGCAGGACGAAGGAAGAGGGAACACTTTTGTCGTTTACCATTCTGTAACGTAATAATACAATATAGCCAAAATAAATCCTTAATGTTTGACAAACTGTTTGGTGGTAATGATAATACATTCGGAAGTAGCCTGTTAATTATTAAATCAAGACGTATCTGTATCAATATCGATGATTCTGGCCCCTAGTATTGCTTGGTATTGGACTGTGACTAAATTACATGCTGCAGACATGTACTCACCTCTCAGCAGTTGTTTGATCTCTCGGCTGGCCTGTGTGGTGGTGAACTGGTTAACGATGTCCAGAGCAGTTTGACTCAGGGTGTTTCTCACTCCTGCACTGATGCCGCTCTGGATGGAAACGGAGAAGAAAGAAAAACGTAAAGGCGCACCGTGAAATTGTGTCCTATGGAGTCACAGTAGGGATATACTGTGCATTCTGTGTCAGTCTGGCTGTGTGCACATGCCTGCGGCTGACATAAGTTGTGCGTGCTGCCTCAGCAGTAACGTCAAACGTGAAATGCAGAATAAGAGAGAGCACTGAAAGCAGCCACTGATCAACAAGAGGGATCCTTAATCTGAAGGTGACGGATAAAAAAAACCAAAACGGAGCTGGTTTGAATATTGCATGATAGGTAGGGTGCTAGCCACTCTGCTACAGCTTTACGTAACAGGCTAACATGTCCCACCGGTTTCATCACACAGCTCAATGGGATGAGGTGTAAACTTGCCCAGCTGCAGAGAGGGAGAACACTTTAACAACAGTCGCTTTGTAAACACATTAAGCAGACAGACAGATAGAGAGAGAGAGAGACAGGCAGATAGACTTACATCCAGCAGCAGGCGTACTACCTCTGTCTTCCCACAGAGGGCTGCCTGATGTAGCGCTGTGCCAGACTCGGACTGTCTGTTGATATCTATACCAGCCTGAATCAGCAACCTGTAGCACAAAATAATAATAATATTGGCCTTTATTTGTATAGCATATTTCACAACATAATTTCATCATCAAGTGATTATATAGAATACACACACACATGACAAACAGAAGTAAAGTAAAACTTAATCTGGAAAAAAAACATCTACATGAACGCAAGTTCATGAAAGTATGTCTGTAAAAGCACTTTAAACAATGTGGACCTATGTGTGCTTTCGGTCGTAACAGACTTTTAGATTATTAATGTGACCCTAGATTAGATGAGTAAATCAGATGGACAGACTGACTCACAGGTAGTTACAGCAGGTGTGAAGACAGACACACACGCAGAGAGAGGGAGAGAGAGAGAGAGAGAGAGAGAGAGAGAGAGAGAGAGAGAGCGAGGCAGACTGAAGGGACAGGCTTTTCAGACCGTATGACATCGATGTGTCCGTTCTTGGCAGCGAGATGCAGAGGTGACACTCCGTTGGGGTCGGAGGGTTTTGGTTCCAGCATGGCTGCACACATGTTACTGCTGAGCAGGAGCTGGACCACCTAACAAAACAGACAGACACACAGCATAACATTCAGGATTAATGTGGAGTCATTTGTTTACAGTTCCCAAAGTCTGTACAATGTTTTTCTTTTAAATGCTACGCATCTGTTGTCAAATTGAATTTGATCTGTTTGTATGAATTTTCTTTAGTTGCAGTGTATTGAGCTTTCAGGGCCACCGTATGTGAGGCTTTACTGGTCAAATAAAGGATTAAATAAAATAAAAAAGTATCTTTAAGGGCTCTCGGTAAGTTGGTGTGTTCAGTCAAATCTACTCACTCCGACACGTCCAAATTCACAGGCGAGGTCCAATGGTGTTTTCCCAGCTGAGTCTGAGATACACGGGTTGGACTGGTGTTGTAACAACATCTCCGACTGTAACACACACAAGCTTTCTTACTGGCTTCTGAATAACCTTGTAACAACCACAAATCATGCGTGCATAATCTGGTACACAAAACAGATAAACAGACCTCACAAAAACACACATGACTACTATACACACCAAACACACACAGTTACCCCATCATAGTGTCCATGCTGAGCTGATAGGTGGAGAGGGATCTGTCCTTCATCTGACTGTCCGTTGACTGACGAGCCTGACTTCAACAGCATTTTCATTGGTTCAGTCTTCCCCTGCCATGCAGCGTAATGGAGAGGACGCATCCCTACATAAAACACACACACACACACACACACACACACACACAAAAACACACAGTCGAAGATGACAGCACAACAAAACACAGACATACAGGACCCCACGAGCACATGCACACAGACACAAAGAAATGAGAATTTAAAGACACGAATGCATGCAAATACAATACAACAATCAGTAGTTGCAGCCCCAAAGGGACATTTTCTGTATCTGTTTTACTGTAGCAGCAGATTTAAGCACACAATCTCACTATCCCTCCTGGTTTTACTGTGGTTGATATGCTTGTGACCCTTTGTGACGGTGGGAGTATTGTTCGTGCAAGCATCGTACGTTGCAGACAAACTGCTTTCAGTCAAAGGGCAAGACAAGAAATCTCCTTTAAGTGGCTGAACAAGACCTAAGAGAACCTTGCAGGAAACTGGCCACTGCAGCCTGCTCCTGGAGCCACGCCGGAAATGCATGGTGATTCGAAGTTCACCTGAGCGCAGCACAAAAATCCTCCATGAAGTAATTACCAGTGACTCTAACCAGAAGACAAAAAGACAGCACTTTGTAGGAGTGACTGCAAGAAGCAGTGAGCATGCTTCTTATGGCAGCAACCCAAGACCCCCCAGTCTTGATACCAGCAATGAGCCACATCGTCAAGCTGAATAAAGAGGCACTCCAGGCCTAGTTGGCATGACGGAGTCCTGACTCAGAAGAGAGATGCTGGCAGGACAAAGAGGCACAGCAGCTGTAGGAGTTACAGAAGCTAAAGCCTGAGTGTATGAAGAGATGCGGTGGAAAATGACTTTCAGGCAGCCTCAAAGAGGTTTGAGAAACTGATTTGGTGGCTCGCGAAGGGAGGGCTTCACCCAGATTGTGCAGGGAGAGAGACATTCATGAATGCCTTGACATAATGGACACTCCCTCAATTCAGCAGGTGCTTTTGGAAGATTGCTGGAAGTGATATGAGCCCATGAGTGATATGAGTTTCCTGACTGTGGAAATACTCTCAACCGTGTTCCCTCGTGTATCCAGAGTTGTTGAATGCATTGTTTTTTGCCCTCTTTTCTGTTTATGATTTCTTTTGCACAGGATATCAAGCCCCGAAGCCCAGGCCTGCAGGATGTCCAGGTCAGTGACCTTAAGTTGGCATCTTGCACAAGAACATTTTGTGTTGATATGGCTAACCAGTTAGCAAACATTTGCCTGTTCACACATCCAGACTGACATTATCATTCATTATGAGTCGTGTTTCTGGCCACCTGAAGAATGCAAGTCCAATGTTCACTCTCCTTTTACCTCTGTTTGGGTCTCCACCAACTCCTGACTGAAATATCTGGCTCTTTAGCTGCTAAATACTCCACCAACTAGCACGTTCACCAGCTAGTTGCTAACTTTGCCTGTTGGTGGGCAGGTAATGTACAGGGGGTTTATCAAAAAACAGCTGCCTGCTGCGGCTGGAAACAACACCGGTGAGAGCAAATGAAACTGCAGGCTGGAAAACTAAAACAATGAGCTGAAAGATGTTGGAACGCTGCAGAGGGGAGCTGCGTCTTTCATGCATCTCCCTTATGATTTACCCTGAGGTTTGTGCACTGTGATCATTGCACTGAACTATAATGAAGCTGAGGAGCAAGTCAAGCCTCCCAGTCCTCACCATAAGCCCGGTACTCACTGAAGGAACAGGTTTCCCTACCAGCTCCACGGAGAGAAACCAGTTGAGATGGTGGGGGCCACCTCGTAAGGATTCCTGCCAGTTGTATATCTCTATTTAGAGACACACTGGGCATGTCTGAATGGGAGAGCAGATACAATAGGCCTACATCCTGGAGGGATTATACCGCCCATCTGCCCTGAGATTTCTTAGTATGAGAGTATGAGATGGAGATATTTGCTGCTCTGCTTCGTCTCGGCTCTCAGTCCTGCAGGCATTCAGCATTCCTCTTCTATTGTCTTTGTTTGCCGTGTACACAAATCTGTCACTTCTCGGAAACAATGTACACTGCCTTTTTATTGCACTTGCAACAAGCTCCCCTTTTATTGCATAAAACTGTATTATCGGTCACACGGGGAAAGCCAGAATATGTACTTGTGTGGCCACATGGTGAGCTCTGTGAACATCTGTGCGTATTTTCACCTTTATGGTCTTTAATATCCACTGCTGCCTGGGCCTCCAACAGCAGCGAGATCAGCTCCTTGTTACCACTCAGAGCAGCATGGTGCAGCGGTGACAACCTTCACACGGACACAGATTTTGCATAAAAAATACACACATTCATAGAGGTGGTGTAAAACCAGAGCATAACTTTGCTGAAATAATCTTCAGCGTAGAGCAGCTTCATCCCTCAGCTCTGTGTGAGCGACGGGAGGGGGCAAATGACCTACTTCCATTAATAAGCAATCTCTCTACCCCAGAGCCGAGCGTACACACAGCGCATCTTTGTGTGTGTGTGTGTGTGTGTTTAATGGATCCCTGGTGGATATAAGGGTCGGGCCCTCGAGTCAAATCATCAGTCATTACACAGGGAGCTGAGTCCAATTATCTGATTCCAATCAAAATAACAAAAAGATCTTTGTTATTTGATGGAGCCAAATGGAACACAATTGCAAACCAAGCATGTGCACATAAAAAGCTTAACCAATCTAAATATAGCCAAAATCCATACTTGTACATTCTGAGTTGATAAGGGAACATTTCTGAGCAAATTAAGCGCTGGGAAATGTTGGCTGTCCTTTGAGGGTAATTACAGTCTTTAGACTTCATCTCTTCAGCTGGCTACACGTTTCAAAGAAAGATATAAGCTGATGGTAAAGTGTAAAAAGATGTGGTTGACAGTATATTGATCTGAGAAGATTTCTTTCCTTTCAGTGTTCCCCTTTCAGTTAGATGATCAGAATGTGTGTCAGCTACAGAATAAAGCCTAAAGAGGCTTGTTGGAGTTTTACTTCAGCAAGATGGAAGGTTAAACCAAAATCAAGTTACAGAGCAACATTATCATTTATTTGGAGAACCTGATGAATGTAAATCTCATTATTTACTCTGTTTTAGTTCTGTTTTTTGGTCACTAAGCACTTCTGAGGGACATTTCTGGCTCTTAAGCTGCAAAATGCTCCACAATGTTCACCATCTATTCTCTAACTTAGTCTGCTGTTTGGTGCTGAGCAGGTCGTGTACGGTGGGTTTTGAAAGATTTTCCTCTGAAAACAGCTGCGGCTGAAATAGACGCTATGAGAGCGGTGAGCGTGAACAACAGTAAAGTTGCAGCCAGACAGACAAACAATGAGATGAAACTCGCTAAAAAGCTCTGTTAAGCTGAGGGAAGCTGAAGATTCGCATGATAATTCTTTGTATGATCATGTAGGAGAATAGGAGCGACCCCTTTCACATCGTCACATTGTTTTCACATTGCCATTTGATACGTTTGAACATGAAGTAGAGCAGATGTGGTCCCTCACCCATCTGCATCCTGGATGTTGACGTTCACCCGCTTTGCTGCTCCGAGAAGCTCTGAAACACACGGAGAGAAGAGGGGAACAACAAACTCATCACAAAAACAGCCCAAATGTAAATCTATTCAGAGTTCACTGATTAATGTATTCTCTCCTTGTGCATATTCTGATACTTCTTTCCCTGCAGGCAGATTTGATGGCTCCACTTTTATACCTGTGAGCGCTCTAAAACTAGAAGCTACAAACAGAAAACAACAACAGAGGTCAAAGAGAAGTGATAAAGGTAAGGAAGACAAAGAGGAGTCAATCTGGGAAACTCATCAGAAACCTATAAAGCTCAGTCTCTATCATATAAATAAGATTTATTTTCAGACGCAAAGTCTGAGCTACATGACAAATCTGCAATTTGTGTGTTTTTCAATTGATAATAATCACTGTTTGCAAATACTACTAATGTATGCAAAGCTATTTCATCATCCAAAGACATGAATAACTTTGATTAAGTTGCTGTTTAGTGTTAATCCTTTTATTAAGAGATTTGTAAATCAATTTAGGAGCGATAGCAGGTTTCTTATTTAAATTTCAGATACATGTAATAAAATGCATTATTATTATGCACCACACACATATCTGTGTTTATTAATGCATTTCAGTGCGGCAAGGTTTTTCTGCCCTCCAGCAATTACAAATAAATCAACTTAAGGGAATGGTTCAGCCTTTTGGGAAATATGCTTATTTGCTTTCTTTCAGTTTGCAGTATGTTTTGGTGTATTAATATATGTGTGTGTGTGTGTGTGTCTGTGTGTGTGTGTGTGTGTGTGTGTGCGCGTGCATCTGTGCTTGCGATTATGTGAATGTGCACGTGTGTGTATGTGATAACCTTGATCTTTGACAGGAGCGTCAGAAAGATGACAGCGCCAGATAGCAGGAGGAAGGAACACACAGATGCAAACACACACTCTGAAAAGGACACGGAAAAAAGCGGCTTGTTTGTTTCTCTGCCTTAACTCTTTTTTCCCCCTCATAATCCACGGGCCGTAATCTGTAGCTGTTCTGTAATCTGGGGAAAAGCTTCTCCCTCTCTCCACAGCTCTAGCTGCACTTCATCCCTTCATCCTGCTCTCACACTCTAATTTTCCCTGTAATTTGCTAAAGAGCGCGTGCTGATTGGTAGTTCTGCTGTTTCTGTTTACACTCTGCAGCTGACATCATTCCCCTGCATGTGTGTGTGTGTGTGTGTGTGTGTGTGTGCACAAGTGTAGGTTACCCACAATCTATCTATGAGTAAAAATAAATTAAAAACACCCCCCCCCAGCAGAGGAATCAATGAGTACATATATCTGTGTCACCACCAGAGAGCCCCGTGACCCCTGACCACAACCTTATGACAGGACCACGACATCCAACGCATCCACAATTACTCAACTATCGTTTGCTCAATAGATTATCCTTCTTTTACTACATGAAGTCTGGATCGTGGCATTACTTAATAAAGCTCCCCCCGTCTGACCCAAAACCATGATGTTTATTTATTCAAACACGCCGATAACAATTCATCCTTTCTTTCTTTTCAGGAGCTGCAGGGATTGCTCTTGAAACAGATTTTCATCTTGAGACTTGCACTCATTTCATTCATAACCATCTGCCTAATTGTACGACTTACTTCAATTTGTCACCTTAAATTTCAGATTAACGTGTTTTCCTTCTCTGGACTGTTTGTTTAAGATCATTACCATAATGTTTCTCTGATGGTGTCCTTGGACCAGGGTTCATATTTTTTTAAAGATAATGTTGGGCATAAAACACTGCAACCGAGCCCCGGTTACCATGGTAATCCCTCAATGTGCCACTCTCGCAGACTGTCCGTCACCTGGCAGGGGCTTCTATGATAATATTTTTACGACATCCCTCTCAAATGGCAGCTACATCAGAGTTTATTTGACAAGAAATTGTGTCATTCACATTTAATTTGAAACCCTTCATGCTTAACAGAGAGCACCAACAAGCCACCTTCAGTTTAACAGAGCGCATTGCCGAACCCCAGGACAGGAGAAGTGCAGGGCTTCTCAAGGGTTCTCATTACAAGAAATGTTCGGAGGTCCAGTTTTCATCCCCTCTGACCTCGCCTGTCATCATGCATTTAGACTTTCAGTGTAACATAGCGCTGACACGCCTTTTCTCTCTCTGTTTATCACACATATGTTACAGTGACTGGACTCAGGGTCACAATATGGAAATTGTCCAGGAACTATAACACATTTTCATCAAAAGCACTGTACAGTGCTGTAATAGCCACAATCAGACAAACATTATGCAGATATATGTTTCAAAATAATGTAATAGTATCACATTAATTATATAAATATTATTAAGGGTATAGAGAATTGCTGCTGCAAATGTTAATGTTGTAGTGGTTGAAATGTTCCGGTTTTTTTAGGTACTCCTTCATTAATTCATTAATTATCTGCACAGAAATAGTGTCTTGAGTCCATTATGAAGTACTACGACAGAACCGTCAGTGTTGTTGCACACCCTTGATCACAGATAAGGCCTGATACATTGTATACATTTCTTAGTGCCCATTTCAGTTGCTTGCTGCAACATAAAAGCGATACAATTATGATAAGGATGTTCTGATATCTCTAAGGTGGAGAGCTTTGTTGCAACTGAGCCAAAGATAAGGAAACCATTACCAAATGGTTTAGGAATACTTTGTGTAGGCAGACATTGGCTTATGATGTCATTGATTTAGAATTTCTGTTAAGATTTTGCTGATCACTTTTATGGCACGCCTGGGTATGTAGCAGAAATGCTGACCCCGTATGAGCCAGTTCGCAGCCTTAGGTCCTCGGGTGGAGCCCTTCTGGCCGTTCCAAAGTCGAGGCGTAATCAGCCTCCTCGGCTCTGGAACGACCTGCCTGAGGAGCATAAGCCTCGCAGTATCAGTAACCTCTTTTAAATCACTTCTTATAACCCATTTTTATAGACATGCTATTATATTATGCCATCTTTACGCCCCTGTTTATTGCTTTGACTGTTGTTACTATTTTTTATAATTTTATTAGTATTTATTGAGATATCTGTTCATCAAAGTGTGCCAGGGACTCAACATCTCTCGCTCTCAAGCGAGTCATTAAAGTTAAAAAAATTAACTTCTGAGCCACCGACAGAGGATTTCTTGAAACAGGAAACAGTGAGTTCAGTTGGATAAATGGATTGGATAAATGACACGTTCCTTCATTACGATGAACATGGGCCCTGTAGTTTATTTTGATTCGATTCCACATATGCCTCTCTGGTGCCGAAAGTACTCACTAGAGTACCAAATATGTATTAATCCGCTGGTGAACATAGTCCCCAAAAGATGTACTATTTCCTCTTGGTTGAGTAACGTGGATATAAACTACAGTCCTGAGCTGTTTTATGGAATTACTGCTTTTTTAAAGGATGAATCTATACTTTTGTGAGCCTTTTTTAAAAAGATTTATGTTTTGTTTTTTTTATGATTTATTAGGGGATTGGGCCTGAGACCCCCAGACAGGGTAGATAAGTCAGAAAGTATCGAGAGCTGGACTAACGCATTGTTGGTTTTGGTCTCTTCATGGGGTTTGTTAACAACAAAAATTACGCCAGTATTAGCTATTTAAATTTAGTTCAAATTTTTTTTATTAAATTTTATTTATATAGCACTATATCATAACAGAGCTATCTCATAGCACTTGTTAATATAGACCAACTCCATATGTATAGACCCAACAATTCCACCATGAGCAGCGCAACCTTCTGGATGTCCAAAATATGTCTTTAGTACACAGTATATTTAAATATGGAAATAACCAAAAAAGTATTCTTGGTGTCAGACAAGCAGGTAGAAGCTGTTTCAAGTAGATTTTTCATTTAACACATTCTTCTTTTAGCATGAGAATGGGTTTGTTATAGGTGATGAGTTAACACTTGAAGGAAATATCATTGTAGACAGAGCAGCTTTTGTTGCTTTAAAGAAAAACCTCTGAATTATGAGGCATACAAAACCAAAGTGCAAAAAAGACAATTTTCAGTTTTGGGGGCGAGTTATGTGTTGGGAGCAGTTTTGAGGCAACCAGAGACTCCAGGAAATAACTTCCCCAGGCTATAAATAGTCTGGGCCACCATAAAACAAGAAGTTGTCTTTTTTACTATTTGGTTTTTGTACGGATTTAACAAGTGAGAAACATGTTAATTACTGAGTTTTAGAGGTGTTGGTAGGTGGATTTTGTTACCTTCTGACAACCTCCAGACAAGCTGTTTTCTCCCTGTTCTCCCTGCATTTATGCTAAGCTAAGCTAACCGGCTGCTAGCTCCAGCTACATATTTACCTACAGACATGAGAGTGGCATTGATCTTCTCATCAGATTCTCGGGGCGTATATATATATATATAAGTGTAACTATTGCTTTGCTTTAATTAGTGTGAGACACCACTTCAATCCCTTTAATCCCTATACTGTACGTCAAATTGTGACGTTTTGACAGAGCAAAGAGGCACGAGGGCAACTCCCTCTCATCCACATCATTAGCATACTGTTAATAATACAAACGCAGTCAGGCACATGACTAACACCTGATGTGTCAAGTGTGTTTCTGTGCGTTCCTGCCTGTAATTGTGTGCGTTCGGAGGTGTTGGTGTGTGTGACGGCAGTGATTCTCCAGCAGAGAAACCTGGCTTCTTGTTTAATAATTCAAACACAACCTGGATTCACACACTCGCGTGCACACACACACACACACACACACCTCCCATAACTCACCCTTTAACCTCTTTCCATTATTGTCTCTTTACCTCTCTGCATTCATATCTTGATGTTTTCCTTCCTTCTGTCCTGCACGCTCGCACTTTTCCTCTCCCATTCTAACCCTCCTCCTCACCCACTACCCACCTCCCCCTTTCTCTTTGTCAGTGTGCAGCGGACAGAGCACTCAGAGCTGATCTGTTCTGGCATTTGAGGAGAAGCATTTTTCTTTACCATGGCACTGCTGGAATGTTGAGAGACAAACACAGGAGAGGAGAGGAGAGGAGAGGAGAGGAGAGGAGAGGAGAGGAGGAAACAGGAGAGGGACCCGGTGATGAAATGGGAGAGGAGGAGAGCAGTTCCAAGGCTGTAATTGAAATCTAATTATCACCTCAAGTCCCAGCTGACTCCACGTCAAGCACCCGCACATATGCACATTTGAGCGCGCCGCATACTGTATGTGCACGCATGCAAATGTCTGCACGTGTGCACTTACGATCATCACATTGATACCACAAACATCTGGCATCTTCACACACCAATAATCCAACTGTCCCGAGAGCAGTGTAGGACCTTCTTGTACTTTCACCTCTCGCTCTCACCCCTACACACACATGGGCTACTAACATATCCTCCCTGGCAGCCCCCACCCCCGGCCCACACACTCACACACCCATATTTGTGCATTCAGGCAGACACACCATACACACGCAAACGGTCAATGGGGAGGAAGGAAGCATTTCTAATTTCTAATTCTAACACTAACACAAGACTGTTCTCACTCGTGCAACGTCATCACTATCACACACCCGACGTCATAGCACAAACACACACATCAATACAGGCATGCATGCAGGGCAGGACAGCACACACACACACACACACACACACACACACACACACATACAGCATTTAGGCTAAATGGCATAACATCAGATTTAGCCTGCACTCTCCTGACCTGGGAATCAAGGTATGTGTGTGTGTGTGTGTGTGTGTGTGTGTGTGTGTGTGT